>VMBQ01002435.1:96758-135992 GCA_007657795.1 Dreissena rostriformis
ATTATTATTATTATTATTATTATTATTATTATTATTATTATTATTATTATTATTATTATTATTATTATTATTATTATTATTATTATTATTAGTATTATTATAGAGTAACGTCTTAATGTATGTATCGGTCTCACTGCTCCGAAATGGATTTGTTGCCATAATTAAAGGACCGTCTGTATATCAGGTTTCTTTCCTTCGTATGTTTTACTTAATGTGTATTTTATGTACGGAGACTATATATACACTGTTTTGAGTGGTTTGCTTTTGTATTCCAAAATCAATGTCGTTGCGTGTTAAAACTCGGTATGCGATGTTTAATGGTATCGCATCCTCCCGTCTATCCTCAAGACACTTCTTGTGTTGGAAGAAGTTCAATTAGTTTTAAAAGAGAAAGCAATACCGTTATATTCAACAACATCATCAAATCATCATCATCATCACAATCGTAATCTACATCATAACCAACTAAATTGGTATCATTGGTTTCGTCGTCACGAGCGTTATCACACAATACATGGTTGTGTTAAATCATTTGAGTTGTACGATTGATTGTTTTAGTATCGGTTGTAAAGGACTTTGGGAATAATATTATTATTTAAACCTTAGTATATCGTTAACTGATATGTAATCTATAAGCGATATACAACGAATGCTTCTTAATACATACTGTTTATATGAAATCATTGATACATTTGGTGGAGAAATTTACAAAAATAATAACAACTTTACATGTTTCATAAGCTTAATTATGAGTTGTCCATACTTCAATAGAATCTGCATATTGGACATATTTCAAACATAAAAAATAACAATTTAAGCATGATTAATAGCATCTTAAAGCCTATTATAATGAAAATAAATAGTTCTTAAAGTATTTCATCTCAAATGTTTTTGGCAAGCATTCAATCGTGTTTTTTTTTTAAATTTACAAACAACTGTACTTCTGTCGCGAATAATGATGGCATAATTATAATGCAGTGGCAATATAAAGGATTGCAACATAAACAATCAGTGACAGTATAAGAGATTAACACATATCCGCACAGTGGCAATATAAGTGATTACAACACATACACACAGTGGCAAAATAAGTGATTACAATGTAAACAACCCGTGACAATATAAGTGATTACAACGTAAATAATCATTCGCAATATAACTGATTGCAACATAATCAATCAGTGGCAATATAAGTGATTACAACGTAAACAATCAGTGGCAATATAAGTGATTGCAACATAATCAATCGTGGGCAATATAAGTGATTACAACGTAAATAATCATTCGCAATATAAGTGATTACAACGTAAACAATCAGTGGCAATATAAGTGATTACAACGTAAACAATCAGTGGCAATATAAGTGATTACAACATAATCAATCAGTGGCAATATAAGTGATTACAACGTAATAAATCAGTGGCAATATAAGTGATTACAACGTAAACAATCAATGGCAATATAAGTGATTGCAACATAATCAATCATGGACAATATAAGTGATTACAACGTCAACAACCCGTAGCAATATAAGTGATTGCAACATAATCAATCAGTAGCAATATAAGTGATTACAACGTAAACAATCAGTGGCAATATAAGTGATTGCAAAATAATCAATCAGTGGCAATATAAGTGATTACAACGTATCAATCAGTGGCAATATAAGTGATTACAACGTAAACAATCAGTGGCAATATAAGTGATTGCAACATAATTAATCATGGGCAATATAAGTGATTACAACGTAAACAACCCGTAGCAATATAAGTGATTGCAACATAATCAATCATGGACAATTTAAGTGATTACAACGTAAACAACTCGTAGAAATATAAGTGATTGCAACATAATCAATCAGTGGCAATATAAGTGATAACAACGTAAGCAATCAGTGGCAATATAAGTGATTGCAACATAGACAATCAGTTGCAATATAAGTGATCACAACCTAAACAATCCGTGACAATATAAGAGATTGAAACATTAACAATTCGTGTCAATTTTATAGATAGAGACAGAAACAATCAGTGGCAATATAAGTGATTGCCTCATAAACAATGTGTGGCAATATAAGTGAGTTTAACATAAACATTGGCAATATAAGAGATAGTACCATAAACAGTGGCAATATAAGTGATTACAACGCAAACAATCAGAGGCGATATAAGTGAATGTAACATACACACTTAGTTGCGTTATAAGTGATTGCAACATAAAAATAGACAATATAATTGATTGTAACATAAAACAATGAGTGACAATAGAAGTGATATAGACATAAACACTCAGTGAAATACTAGTGATTGCAACATAAACATCAATATAAGTATTTGCAAGATAAACAGCAATGTAAGTGATTGCAACATTAGCAATCAAAAGCTATCAGATGCGTTCAATGGTTTGATAATCGCTAGAAATGCTAGGGCTCGATATACCCTACCTTTTCACAATAAGTCGATGTGGCCATGTAATATCAGTGTAAGAGAGGCACTAATAAATGAGTAATACGATTTTCATTTATCGTAGGAATACATTGAAGTTATGCGGAAGACTTATATCCCAGTGGTCGGGGGTAAATGTGAAAGTCGGCTGAAGATGAGTCTAGCATTACAATCAGATTATAAACCCATGCTTTTACCTCTCTTGACGATTTGCATTTATAACTATATGAAGTCAACGCAAAGGTAAAATTATACACATTATCCCTATTATTTTTATATTCTTATATGTATCAACGCATTTTTATTATGGTTCGTTAATTTTGTTTTAATTAATTAATAGCAAAATAGTATGAGGGCATTTACATTTGATTATTAAACATTTATATTAAAGTTATAAACCGCGTATTGTTTTATTGACGCTGGAATAAAGGAAATTTAAAAATATATTTTGGTATAACACTGCCATCAGCAAAATGTATTTTCTTGTCGTTATCAGGTGTTTTCTTTCTTAAAACAACAACATTTTTCAGAGAATTGGAGAGAATATGTTTTGTAACCGATTTAAAGATACGTGTCGTTGAGCGCATTGGATAAAATATCGGTATCCAATAAATGGAATTTGATCGCAGAATATGGTTCGCCGCTCTTGGATAAATTGACACGTTGACAAATGTGCTGTCCTGTAAGGCCCGGTTCAGTTGGACTGAGATTTCAATTTAAGATATGTTTCCCCAATAAGACATGTGTATGATTTGCAATAATTATCAATGTCATTGTTAATTGAATATAGAGACAAAAGTTATAATTAAGTAACTTTTAGTCGAATTATTTAAATAATCCGAAAGCTTAATATAAAATATCGTTTGATATGTATACATACGCGATGCAATCTAGCGTTTGTGGTTTTCATTTTTCTTAACTTGTTACCGATTGTGTTATTAAAAAAACAACAGATGTGCCGTATATTTCGTTGTAATCTTTGCTAAAATCAACGCGGTTACATACTAGACGTCAAAGTATTTTCGCAAGCACGTCGAGACGAACTTTGATAGCCTCCTTCAAATATAAAATATGGTCCACAATATTTATTCCGATGTATCAACTCAACTGGATTTGAAAGTCGGCCAAGAAATTAAGGTCACATAAAAACACTGACAGACCATCAAATTTAATAAATACTTTGGATGTTAAAATAATGTACACAAATGATCTCATTATTTGTATTGTTGGATTTAACTTGTTCTCACAACGTTTGTTTCATTGGCTCAATGCGGATGATGACGAATCGAATCCATAAATGATACTATATGAAATAAAGAAATCTACAAAGTTTAAAACTGATAATTTGATATTATAAGGATTTCTGCATTAGAACTATGATATCTAATCCACTTCTATTTAGCGATATACTTCGCTTCTTTTGGATAATGATCGTTTACGAAACATTAAGTAAAATATGTTTCAAATGTAATTTATAAAAAAGGTGTCCCTCACTGAGATAAATTTACAATATTGTTAAATGGGTTTTATCATCACATTTGAAACCAAATTTACAAATGTGTTTACATTAGTTTTCATGAATCCTGGTATTGTTTCTACATTCATGTTATAAGAATGTGTAACAACGTGAACAATTCACCAGAGATTTAAGAAGTGAGTCGTTTATTAGAACAATATTTCCATTTGGCTCTCCTTTGGTCTCAGAAGAATAAAATGAATGTATTTAAAAAAAAAGTTTTTTAGATTTGTTCTTATTGCACTGTCGTAACAACGTGTGTCTTCCTTGCCATATATACAAATGCCTCATGCAATCTTCACATAAAGATCTTAGCCTCAAACTAATTCTCCGAAGGAGCAGCATATAGTGTTTTCCGTTCTTAGATAATTTAATTCTCTTATGAACGAAGATTCAGTGTAGGCGGAAAATGCTGTCCCTGATTAAATATTGCAAAATATTTTAAATAGACCTATAACTTACCAGTTTGATGTATAACAAGACTCTTTTTCTGAGTCAATTTGTAAATTTCTTCAACCTTGGCATAATCAATTTTTCATTAAAAATAATTTCTTCACATTATAACGTTCAATGCAGAAAGGAATGTCCTTATTCTTTTAAACATGAAAGCCTATGAATTATTTGGATTTAAGAGCCATTTATCCATACCAGAATCTTCAAACATGTACTATTTGAAATACGTTTAATAACATTGCGAATATATTCAATACACTGCAAATGAGTAATAAAGCTTTTGGGCTTTCTATATGGTTGATTTCTAACCCCATATAAGCGTCGACAAAAATCGGTCGCTTGTTTGGAAAAATGGTTTTGTCGCCGATTTATTCAACACATCATTTAGCATAGTTTTCCAAATCACCCCATGTGAATTTTGGTTTCTTGAATAAATTGACTCATTGTTTTATTTATCTGACCTTTGTCTATGCATCATTATTAACTGATAAAACGGGAGTATATGACTGTGCCTAAAGTGTTGTCTCAGATTAGCCTTTGCAGACAGCACACGCTTATTAGGGACGACACTTTCCGCCTATATTGGATTTTCGTTTAGAATATACTTCCTTTAAAATACCATGAAGACGGAAAGTGTCGTCCCTGTTCAGCCTGGGTAGACTGAGAAGGCTAATCACTTTACGCAAATGCATTAAGACCAGTTTTCGTAGAGCGCGTCCCAAATAAATATTACTATAACGCTAATCATTGGCAGCTCACGCATTGTCACTGATTGCATTATAATTCCACGTTCTTTTCCTCTTGCTCCCAACATTTGTTTTCATGCATCAATAATTCTAACTAGCGGTTACTCGGAACCGCAGTATGCTTTTTTTTCGTAAATGCTTGTTAATGCCTTGTTAAAATAATTATTGTTCTCCGAGTATGACCATTTTGTGCCATAAATGACAATATAAGAAAACGAAAACTGTTTTTGGGACGTTATAGGACATAAATGCGCTCCAAAGTATTAACCTGATTGAATAAAAACGCCGATAGAAACCTATATTGGCTGGAAAGGCAATATCAAAGTGGTCAGATGCTTCAAACAAATAAGGGGATTCAAGAGTTTTTCATAGACATTACTTCTGATTATTTCAGATAATGCCTTCCGTTATAAGACAGAAAGTATTGGTTCATGTGTACTTGAACTATATGCGGTTATTGCTATTTCGGCAAGCAGATGTCGGTTGCGTGTCTGTTTTGTTTTGTAAACGATAATCCTAATGTAAACGTTTCATTAGATAAATACATCATATTAGTTTCCTTTGCAAACTGTGTGTGATAATCAGTGTTAAAATTACCTGATAATAACGTAACATGTATATTTGTATTTTAAAATGTTAATTCTATACTGCTATTGTATCCGTTTCAGCGGTGTCTGTCGGTGTGAGCTGTTACACCCTGGTTGCAATCTCCCTTGAACGTTACTATGCCATATGTGAACCACTGCGGTCACGACGATGGCAAACACTCTCTCATGCCCGTAGAATGCTGGTCGGCATCTGGGTCAGTGTTCTCACCGTGATGGCCCCCATCGCCATGTTCCACAGGGTAATCAAGATCCAGACTGGAGGTCAGGCATGTCGGGAAGTATGGCCGAAAGTCTTGCTGCGCTACAAAATTGACGTCAGTTACAGCATTTTATTGGCAGTAATTCTTTTGCTACTTCCACTTCTGACGATGGTTTCGTTTTATAGCCTTGTGGCTAAGAAACTATGGATTGTGTCTACACAAATGTCAGCACCAACTGGTGGGTATTGATAACCTTATTTTGAAGAATAAGTGTAAATATAGGTTATTTGCATTTATTTTTGGCAAGAAGTTACTTTTTGTCAAACTTTTTCATTACATATTTTATATTGAACTAGATGCAACACTTCATGTGTCAATACACGTCTGAAAAGTCAATGAAACGATTTAAGTATAAAAAAACATAACTTTTATGTAATTTTACAGACACATCCGCGCGAGGCAGGTACACACGGCGAGCACCCCACCTGGCTGAACGAGGTGAAAGCACCCAGTCCATGACAGGCGACGGAAATCGTACAACACATGACCCGTCTAGCCGGAAACGAGTTATTCGAATGCTAGTGGTTGTCGTTTTAGAGTACTTCCTGTGTTGGACTCCAATAACACTTCTCAACTCATGGCAGGCATTCGATTTCCGTTCTGTGTTAAGTTACATCTCCCCACTAACTAAATCATTCATCCTCCTTTTAGCGTACACATCGTCTTGTATACATCCAATAACATACTGCTTCATGAGCAGGAGTTTCAGGCGAGGATTCAAGGGGAATGTGCGTTGCTCGAAACCTCTTCCCACTCGCCATCAATCAATAACAGCCATCCGTTGGTAACGACTAACGTCACTTTCCGATGGCAATGGATGACGTCATATGTTTGTGTGAAAAAGCTGCGTAACCAGAATAATAAATGGTTACTTATGATTTAGAAATGCATATTAGTATAATGCTTAAAGTTGCTTAAATGTGTTTTTTATTCTTTGTCAATTAAAATGTACACTATATGCCGCTATGATTGATTTGTATCTATTTATGTAGCAGAATGAACCATAGCGATGATTGTGATAATATACGTTAAAACAAATGTTATACAAATCTAATAAACATCCGGAAGTCCGAAGGGCAGGGTGGTCGTACAATTGGAAAAGCATGCACATTTTATAACTTCGTCAGTAAGGCCGAATACATATAGACAAAAGAAGTGTGGCCGAAACAGGAAATCATACAATATAACGTATTTAAAGATGAATAAATATGACAATCAAAAACCGTTTTCATGATAACAAAGAAGAGGTAAACATGATTTAGTACACGTTTGTGTGTAAACAATGACAATTAACATTTAAACAGTTTTCTTAGTTTGAAAGTTTCTACTATAAACACATAGTGTGACTAGGTCCAAAATGTAATGCAACATGATTGTTCTGTTGTTTTTTTTTATAATCAAAGAAATATACACATGTTTTTGTACTGTCCTGCTTTAAAAAATGGTCAGTATAAAATGCATATATACTGCCAATTTATATATACTAATATAATACTCGCTCAGTTTCTATAATGTGCTTTATATTGTTTCAAGATCGAGGTTCATTCTGACAGTTAATCTATGTCTAATAAGCATACTTCAAATATTTACAATAACAAATGTTATTCATTATAATTGGAATTAATCATGTAATAGGTGTATTTATCTTAAATGTTTCACATAAGGACTTTCTATGTTTTCGTTATGCAAAACACATATATTGGCATGGGGCCAATTATGGCAAGGGGAATATGCCATCGAATGCAAATAAGTCATAATTATGTCGACGCATTTATAAGCATTTATAAATTTACGTACACACATATGACATTTCTCTGGACGCCAGAAACAGTGAAATGGAGTAACGCAATTCAGAAATATCAGTATTATATGCAATGACACGTTAATACAAACCGATATTTCTCGTTCGTTCATTCGTTATTCTGGTCATCGTGAGCGAGGCAAATCTGAAGTTCCTGACTTCGATGCACCATAAAACCTATAATGCCCACTCTAATATCATTTCATCTGTCCCAGATGTATATAAACACAAATTTTGCTGTATTACTATTTATTACGAAAGCGTTTACATAGCCAATTGAAGCAACAAAAATACCACATAAAGCAGTGAGTTTCAGAATTCTTCTTTAATCATTCATATGTTGTGCTAGTGATTGCTTTAAATATGTGAATATTCATACCGGTGGTGTATACACATTATTTGAAACGTATGTCAGGATTTATGAAGTACTCTGTCTTGTTGACGTATCACTAGGCGAAATTAAAGGAAAGTAGTAGAAGCGGTGTGTGTAGTGGTTTCTTTATTTGCACATCGGTTACTACATGATACAACCTAATGCAGTTCTCATAGGCCAATCAGAGACGACATTTTCCGCCTGAACTGGATTTTCGTAAAGATAAGACTTCATTCAAACGAAAGAAATTACAAGCGAAAGGGTCGTCCCTTACGTCCGTTAAACGAAACTATTACCAATAAACTAGTTTAGAAAATGCCAAAACTTAGTAACAAGTAAACAAAATACCGTATAATTTTTTCATAAAACCAAATAACTACATTTTGTCTGTGGTAAAGGAAATCAAGATGTTTAAGCTCTTAAACAATTAGAATTCCAATTGTATACCATCCAGATGAAATGTCTTCTCTAATGCTATGTCTGCTAGTGTTCAGCATAAATGTCTTTAATATGCTGATGACTCAGCAATTCTGGACACAGACAGACATAAACAAACTGAAGATGTCCTTAGTTCTGAATTTCAGATTGTTTGTGATACGATAATAAGCAGCAGGTCATCTCTGCATCTCGGAAACAACATAATCTTACCTGGTCGAATCACAATCTATCTATATTTCGTATCCATCCGTCCATTCATCCATCCATCCGTCTATCATTTCATCCATCCACCCGTCCGTCCATCCATCCATTCATCCATCAATCCATGTATCTATCTATCATCTATCTATGTATCATACTCGTATAAAGCCTCTTTAAAGTTTTGAACATACACTGTTGCATTAATTTGAACCGATAAACAATACGGTCAATCAATGTCTATTCCATTAGTGTAATTATATTTACTTGGTGAACAGCGAAACAATTGTTCCTTCCGTTTCGTTTGAATTCAATGATATGCACTTCTAGTACCGCTATTTCGATGTTGAGGCAACATATGTTACAAAAAGTACGTAAACTAACACACGTGTTTAAATAACGGAGTTTTGATGGTAAAAGCATTTGTTGTTTAGTACTTTAATACGGCGACCACAAGTAGTATTAAGTAACTAAACGATATGAATCATTATAATTTAAAACATAGATAAATAAAACATATTTTTCAAAGTTATGCGAAGTACAATATGTGTTACCTGTTATGTATTTTATTTGTAGACATAATTTGTCCACTTTTATATACCGGAATAAAGAAACCCCTTAAACAAAGTTTAATTATTAAATATTAATTGTATTTATATTTATTCAATAATAATTAAGTGTTCAGTAATAATTTTCACCGAGAAAACATATTGATTGGTTAAGCCAAATTTATGTAAATTATATGATAGTATGTCTTATTATTTTATAGAGATATAGAGAGATAGATAGATACTACACTGCGGTATACCAACAATCTGTTTCCATTTAGTCCAGTCGATTTGTGTGAAAATTGTTCACAAAATGATAAAAGCATGAAACTTTGCAGAAATGGAGTTAAGGTTATAACAATTAATTTCAGATATAGACCCATCTTAACAAATCAAAATGGCGGACTTTGGCAGCCTTTTTAAAATGGCGGCCATAATTTGTTCATAAAAAATCTTCAAAAAATCATAACAATTATATTTTTTCATCTATTTCAATACAATTTGGTATACAAATCTCTAATAATATCCCCAATCAATAAACTTCTTCAATTGGCAAAAATACGACGGCCATCTTAAAAAGCGGCCATTTTGAAAATTACATTTTTCGAAATTGCCAAAAAAATCCTTTTTTTAAATTACTTTTTATTAATAGTTGGTAATCTTGTTTCATTAGAATTACAAACGCTTACATATTACTTTAAATGTATATCCTAACACATTATCTATGTCAATTATGTTTCAACTCAAGACATGCACATATCTATTCTGGATGCCAGACTAAAATGTTCTGCAGTAATTCACGCGACGCGCTTAGCAATTGCTTTCGCAACCTCTGTCATTCCAGCACATGCTTGTGTAAATAACTGGGAGACTTCAAACAGAGCAATACTGGTCTATCTAAATGACGCAAGCCACATCAATAGAGAATTACAACACTCCCAATTGTCAAGGACATTTAAACGAAAACGATGTCTACAAAATACACAGATCAGTTTGACCAATGATACAGGATGCATATGGCCAATTATGGATATTATTGTCACATGGTAAATATTTTTATTTGGATAGAATTGCATACATTTTTTGATGATTTTATTGCAAAAGGTGGGTGGTGATAATATTAAAAAAAATCGGATTTTGTACACTGAAAAGTCACATCGTTAAAAAAGACGCCGGAACAAATATTGTAGAAAAAAGTTTCGTCTTGTACACCGGAAAATTCGGTAAATAAAAGGTTTTTATGCAAGATTTTTTTAATTGCAGGTTTACCTAAGTAGTTTCTTGCATTTAAAAAACATGTGATTTGTAAAGACGTTATTGGAAAAAAAAAATAACTTGAAGATGTTCATGATATACCTACCGAAAAACCCACTGATCCATTCGATTGGAAAGAATGTTTGATTTGTCAAGAGAGAACACACGAGGAATTACAATGTCCTGCTGATACAAAAAGAACCGATGTAGATATTGGAGCTGGTTACTATTCATTTGAAACTATTATACAAAGATGTAAATCAATTTACAGGTGGCTTAATTATGTACGCCAGGAGATCGAAAAAGGTTATGATAGAGACAAGGATACAATGACATGGTCTGCCTTCCATGCAAATTTATCTCGGAGTCATTTGGTTAAGGGCATTCCTTTGGACATAAGTTCCGTATTACCCTTGTTTCAGGAAGAGGCAAAGTCTGCTGCAATGATTCGGCACTCAATTACCATTATCAAAGAGTGTGTCAATTTTCTTAATCCAGGACAAATACCTGTTATGGCATGTGATCAGCCACTTTATGCCCTTGCCAAAAACATTCAATGGATTTTGCCTGAGAGATACGGAGAGAATCTTATTGTAGTGATGTTTGGTGGTCTTCACATAGAGATTGCTGCTTTGAGAACGATTTGGGATTGGCTGCAGGATAGTGGCTGGGTGAATGCGTTAAGTCAGTCTAATGTTGCATCTGCCGGTACAGCAGACTCATTCCTTAAGTCATCACATGTTACTAGAACCCGACATGCGCACCAGATAACTGCTTGCTCATTACATATTTTGATGCATCAAGCCTATACTCAATTCTTAGACAGTGTCGATGATATAGGGGTCAATAGTCTCAGTTTTGAGGAGTGGAAAGAAAGAAGAGAAATGGAAAGTCCACAGTTCAGATTCTGGTCACTTACATACAAGTTTGAACTGATAATTCTTATCTTTGTCAGGTCTCTACGGGAAAGAAATGTTGAGCTGTATAAAGAATCTTTAACCATGTTAATTCCCTGGTTCTTCGCTTTGGACCATCCAAATTACGCTCGTTGGCTCCCTACTCATGTGAGAGATATGATAGCATTGAACGGCGTAGCACCAAGTATAGCGACAGAATTCAAGAAGGGTCATTTTGTTGTACAAAAAACTCAACACGCATTTTCTGCAATAGCTATCGACCATGCTCATGAGCAAAACAACAAATTAGTGAAGGGAGAAGGTGGAGTTATCGGGCTTACAGAGAATGCATCTCAACTTCTACGATGGATGGTATGTGGTCCAGAAATGGCTCGTGTGGTCAATGAGTTTGAGATTTCACAAGAACGTATCAAGCAAGAACAAACTAAAGGGCCGGACATAAAACATCATGAGCAAGTAGAAAGTAAACATAATTCATTTGTTAAACAGGTCCAAGCGATGACAAATACTCTTGAGGAAATGGGTAATCCATTCTTGGAAGAATGTGAGGATCTTTTAGTCCTAGGCACGCGTGACATTGCTGATCCGAAGGTTGCAAATACAATACGAAATATTGAACAGATTGGGAAGAATCAATACCAGGAATATATACGGGACAGATTGGACAATCGAACTAAACCACTTTCTGATCCCATAAAACAAAACAAATTACATCTATTCAGTCGTCAAGAATCCAAGGATGTCGCAAAGGATAAACAGCAAATTAGTTGACTGAAACAAAATTGTTCGTTATTTTGTCAATTGTATGTCTCTTGTCAGGTTTGTGACGGTAATCTTGACGAATTTTTTCGTCATGACAATCAAGCGTATCCACCTTCTCTTTTACAATTCGGACAATTGAGACTCGGTTCAAAGTCAGATTTGTTAGTGCCTCTAGAGAAGATCATCACATCACAAACTGAATGTCCTGAGATAGAAGCTTTGATCTTAGACGGAGCTGTAATTGTCAATATGCTGAAGCCAAGATTCTGCAAGTCGTTCGAAGATTATGCCAAAAACGTTTTTCTACCTTATATTGATAACCAATTGAAGACGTGTAGCAGAGTTGATGTTGTATGGGATGAATAACGCGAAGACAGTTTGAAAGCTTCAACTCGTGGCAAGCGTGGAAAAGGAATAAGAAGACGTGTTCAGGCAGATTCAGCCATTCCAGGAAACTGGGAGTCCTTTCTTCGCATTGATGACAATAAGACGGAGTTATTTACCTATCTAGCAGAACAGTTATCGACATTTAAAGCAACCGATGACAAGATAGTGGTCTCGACACTCAGAATGGAATTTTGTATGCAATTGCCCAAGCAAGGATACAAGTCAAATATCACCGTGTAACCATGAAGAGGAAGACACGCGCATTATGTTACACGTTAAGGATGCAGTACAAACTGGTATGCGTCAAATAATGATCAGAACCGTAGATACTGATGTTGTTGTCATTGCAATATCGATTGTGCATAAACTGAACATACTTACCTTGTGGATAGCCTTTGGAGTCGGTAAAAATATAAGATACATACCAGTTCATGAAATCGCTGCTTATTTGGGACCTTCCAAGTCCAGTGCACTTCTTTTCTTCCATGCCTTTAGCGGCTGTGACTAAGTGTCATCCTTTATTAATCGTGGAAAGAAGACTGCATGGGAAACATAGTCTGTCTTTGATGAAGTAACTAAAGATTTTGAAACATTGAGTGATAAGCCAGATATCGATAGAATCAATGAATGTACTTCAAACATTGAACGTTTTGTTGTGTTGTTGTATGACAGGAGCAGTGAGTGCATAACCGTAGATGAGGCAAGAAAATATCATTTTACTCGATAAGGGCGTGTAATCGATAATATCCCACCAAGCTCTGCCGCGTTACACCAACACATCAAGAGAGCGGCTTACCAGGCAGGATTTTGCTGGGGACAGTCACTTAACAAACAACAAGAGCCCCAACCACCTAGCTCCTGGGGTTGGAAGCGCAACAAAGATGGAATGTGGGAACCTTTCTGGACAACCTTACAGCAAGCTTCCGAGTCTTGTGCTGAACTCATCAGATGTGGATGCAAAAGTGAAAATGGATGCCGAGGACGTTGCAAGTGTGTTAAAGCAGCTTTGAGCTGCACAGCTCTATGTAAATGTGGAGGGCAATGTGATAGGAAGTGAATACATTTACTTGTACTTTTGACTTGACAATAAATGTTTATTTGATTATGCACATGTGATCTGTGCTGTTTACGGATAGTGTTCTCTTAATTTACCTAAATTTGTTTAAACAACTATTCAAATTATACCAATCACTTGCTATTGTTATTATGTTTGCAGTGTATGTTTCAAATGGATCGTTAAAATGTTCAAGACAGTTTAATATATTATTTTTCATTGATTTTGACAAATGTGGCTAGAATTTCATATTTCAAGATGGTCGCATTTTAATTTGATATTTATTTTTAATTTGTTTTTTTTGATAACATTGATAAGGTCACTTGCATGGTAAATACAAGACTTTAGGTCAGTTGATACACTAATACAATTTGATGCATTTTTAAATGTATTTAAAAAAAAATTGACGGCCGCATTTTAAAATAGCCGGCATACCCCTTTATGCAAATTTTTGAGAGTGGGTCCATATCTGATATTGTTCAGTATGCTCTTAGCTAGTATTCTGCAAATTTTCATGCTTTTATCAGAACTTGAACAATTCTGTTGAAAATCTGCACAAATCGACTGGACTAATTGTAATTGTTCCAGAAAGTATCGAATCTGTCAAATACTTGCATCATTCAGTTTTTTGGTACCAATGAAATCGATTAGATCGATGTTAACATGTGTCTTATTTGAATTGGCAAAATTATTTTCTTTCACCTTGTCAATGAACCGACCTTGGTGTTCTGACTGTGTGCGTTGGAATGTATTTGTGTGTGTGCAGTGTTACAGTAAAACGAGTGTTTGCCTTTAAAAAAATTCATTCGTCTAAGGAAGTTGTATACACCCTTTCAGTTATTGACAGTTCGTAATTACCTGCCTTGAGTGACGTTATTCGAGGATTATCGATTGTCAGCGAACGTACAGATTTCTTGCTTGACAATGTGTGTTTTCTACGTCTCTGCCTTTGGTGTTTCCAACGGTGTAGATGGACTCAAAATATGAACGAAAGGGTAAGTACTGACCAAATTGTTAATAACTTATTTTGAAATGCAATTTGGATATTCGGTTTATCATGCTGATAAAGCAGTGGTTTATGTATGTAATATGTTTTCGCGATGCCGAAACATTAAAACACAGTTTTTTTGTCTGGAATAAATCCTGTTCTTAAACGTTGATTTATATGAAAAAGAAGGGAATATTGCCATATTTTATGTTTTATGTACGGGCATACTATGTTTCCTCGTCGACAAAGCATCAAAACTGTTGCCATTTATATTTTGAAGCAACTAATAGACACTCTCAAATGCAACATCTATGAGTTTGTTAACAAGCTATGTGTTTGATTATAAATTGTACATAGCTTTACCCCTTTGTATATTTATGTGTAAAATATCAGTCAATATTAATGTTATGAAACATAATTTTTATCTACAGATGAATGACCAGGACTATGCTGCCCAGTTTTATACAGTATCAGACTCAAAACCGGATTGAGCACAGGTTCATGACATAACCTTATCACTCGAGAAGAAGCCAATTGTAAATCTCTGACTGACAAATAACATTGGGAAGATGGCTGATAAAGTATTTGACATCCAAGATCTGTAAGATAGGCAGGTCGTCACTCCGTGCGACTGAATTTTCCCCTTTTCTTATGCAAGAATGACCAGATGAACAGCGCTGAAGTAAAGTTGACACAAAACATTCCAGCCGAGAGAATGCATGTGGAACGTGCAATTAACACAATACTTTTTTCACAGATTTGATCAGGTCATTCCGATTTATCTGTTTTGGACAATTAATCAAATTTGGACGGTGTGTTCATTGCTAACTCTTCCAAGACCAAATGATATCATGTCCCGGTGTTTAACTTAACATACAGACCATTTACATGAACATTTGTCGTACATGTAGGTATTTGAAATACAAAACGCTGTGTGATTTGTCATTTTTTGATTTGTATAATGTTTTTGATACATATATTGACTTAATCATTGATTAGGTAGCAGATTTATGTTTTAAGAGTACTTTACATAAACACTGTATGCAAATATGATTTAATCATATTTGTTAACTAGTTTTGATTGTATGACTACTAAATAAATACGTTTTTGAATTGAAATTTTAGTTTTGGATTGGAAATATTAGGTAAGACTATGAAAGCCTAATACATATTGAGACAAATCAGTACTTAAGTCCATTTTCTGGGAAGAACCAGTACTAAATCTCGATGGGAATCATTTGAGGGGATCGAAACTGGTTTTTCCAGATCGCTAAGCAGACAACACAGCGAATATGTCATTGCTACTGTGAACCAGGGACCCATTTCATAAACAATCATACAAGCTGTTTTTATTTATGACAATTTTGTTATGTAAAATTATGTTTTCATTGAACTTGGTATTTCGTTTTTCTTCGAAAGTTGTATAAGATTGTATAGATTTCCTACACAGTTCAATGTATAACAGGGTCCAGCTAGTTAAGTCTTTCAAAATTGCATGTAGTTATTGCAAAGTTAGCATTTAATTAAATTTGAATCAGATTCAAGGGATATCTTATATGCTACAGGTTTGTGTAATAATTTGAGTAAAACACTTGTTAAACAATTATATAAGCTTTATTACAATTTAAATAATGCAAGATGAGAAGGTTTGAGTAGCAGTGATCATAAAACAGTATGCAGTATCTTAAAATGAAAAATAAATGATGAAATACAACATGTCATAGATAGAAATCAGAAATTTACATCAATGCATTTCAGGAAGCAAAATCTGAAAATAAACATTCAGATACAGAAATTGCACCAAATGAAAATACATCATATTATTTTAATAAATAAATATGATTTTACTTTAATCTCACAAACCCTGACAATAAAAACATAATCATAAAAAAAATTGTTTGAATATTTTAACATCTAATTTAGATTATTTAAATAATCCTTATTCCTGATTACCGGTTATCTCTCTGATGACTAATTAAAAAAATTAACAAATTTTACAAATAAATAAGTAAAATCATAGTGGTAAATGTCCCTGGCATTTAAACCATATTCTCAAGTATGTAACTTTGCATCTGTCTGGAAGTTAAGGTAAAACAGCCACAAGGACATCCTTGGGATACAGTTTCAACAAAAAAGGCAGGTTTTAAGAATTAAAGCTACTTAAAAAAATATTCATGTACCTTTTACAGCATACAAAAGTGATCATATTTAGATCAAACCATTTTCTGAACACTTGTCAAGTAAGGAATACAAAACAAATATCTTGAAAATTATCAATTCAATTCCGTTTTTTAATGTTATAGGTTATGGTCGCAAAGTGGTGAAAAAAGCCTTCAAATCATATTATGTCATTGATCAATACCATAAAAAATATACACTTCCGGAAAATAACTCATGACTCAAGGTACTATTTTCAATAATTGGAATTTATTTACATTTAAGCAAAGATCTATAAATACTTTAAGATCTTTGATCCAAGTTCAACGTTTATGTTCGAACATGTAATTTGTCTTGACACCCAAAGTCAGTGAACGGATTGTTTAATGTATTTTTCACACTTCAGCGTACTTAAATGAAATACACGAAAAGCAATAGCTTTAATATGCGTCAATATAAAATAAGAAATATCTGTGCAACTTACGCATATATAGTGCAAGATACGTTGTTTTTTTTTCAGCTACAACCGTACAATTTTCTCTCTGGCTGATTTTTTTTTTATCACCGAATGACGTCACATCCGGCTAAGGGACACAACTCTTAACACTAGTAAATGCGAATAACTAAAGGGTGTATATAATTCAGTATAACAGTCGTACAAGTCGAGAGAGGCCAAAACCATAAAGGCAACTTTTAAACAGCATCCTTAACACATTCCTATACCATGGAAACGAAAACAGTGGTACCAGCGCCATTATTAAAAAGTGTAGTAAGTATCATATATGTACTTATCGTGAGGGAAGCGATTTAACAGATTTGATTTATCTTTTCATTTTCATTATCTTTGACCTACCGTGCTAAGAAAGTATATGACCACGATGTTACTGGCAAAAAATACCAAAGTATATGGTACACTGAAATAATATGTGCTATCCCCAAATCTGGTTAATCAAAAAAAATATGTTGTTGCTACATGTACTTGTTTTAAAATTATTGTTTTATAAGTTCATCGTGCATAAAAAGGTACAATTCTGCTGCTCTGGTTTGCATCTAACCATTGAGTAGTTTATAAGTATTTTAATTAAATAAATGTTCTGTTATTGCTATAACATTGTGATGTTATGAGGTTACGTGTTATTAACACGTTTTAATGTTTTGTGAACAACTAAAGGTTATGTGCGAGGTTTTTAGCCCTTTAAAACCAATTTTAACCCACAAAGCTTTGAATTAATTAATTCTTCTTTTGTGTTTTATGTGTATTTGTATTTCATGAGTATAAATTGTGTTTATGACATACTGTTTGGCAACTGGTTCTTTGGTATAAATAAAGGAACACATGCTTTATTACATTTTGTCTTCTGCAGGTGCAAGTTATACTTGTGTATTTTTATACCGCCGTTTCTTGTTCAGATAATACAGCCGAAACAAACCGATGAAGTAGTACAGCAGCCGAGTACAAATGTAGTACGACATACACAACCCAACAGTAAAAAGGCCATATACCAATGTAGCCGCTAGTGATGTACCGCCAGACTACACCTTTGTTTCAATTGCCGCTTGCCTTTGTTGTGTCTGGCCCACCGGTCTCATGGCTATTTTCTTCTTAAGGCAGGTATTGACATGCTATACTTATATACACATGCGCAATATGCTTAAACAATTATGTTTTTAACGTGACATATGTAAGATGAATAGTACATACATGCTTCCATGAGTGGTGTCTTTTGTTTTGATAAAAAACATGCTTATGTGTGAGACAATAGAAATTGTTCATTATACTAATGAAAGCACAGCAAATGACACGCTGATTTACGAAACATGGAGTCAAAATCAATTGCACTTTGCCTTGTTTGTATCACTTACATGGGTGTAAAATACATCAGCAATGATTAAAGCTGTATTGTGCATGTTCTTTGTTAAAACTTGTTTCACAACGATATTGTATAAATACTTATATTCTGATTTTGTGAACTGGCCAGAACTGAGGTGCGGGCGGGTAACTACACGGAGGCATACACAGCTTCGAACAGCGCCAGAACATTTGAAGTCATGAGCAACATACTTACAGTGGTTTGGATAATTGCAGTTATTGTGATTTTCACTAAAAAAGTGATCATGTGCAAATGTTGCAGAAACATTTACTGAGTTAATTACAATACAAGAAAGTGGGAGATACCTTTTTTAGAAACATGTCGGCAATACGGAAGAATAAACATTTGCTTCGCCAAATCAGGTAAATGTTTAGAAAACCAAAACCACACCATATTAATATTATGAAAATGAACGAGCACTTTTATAATTCATATTTGGAAATGTGTTTTCAAACTCATAATGCTTTGTCAATTGTCTACTGTGTAGGCGCGTCATGTGCGTTTCTTAACAACGGATATCAACAATTGCATTGAATAGAATATAAGTGGTAAAACATAACATGTGAGTTGTTCACCGTTTGTCATAAGGATGTCGAGACATATTATCAATACACTCTCATTCGCGTTGTTTAAACGCCTTAGCACGTGACTGTATTAGCCAGTTTATTGCATTAACGTTCTTTCGTTTATCAATTTAGGACACTAGAATAAGTTGATTAAGTGTATCGACAAGTGCGATATAATGAGACATTATAATTATAAAGATCGTATTCATTTACATTAACTTGCAAACAATTTTCTTTGTTCAAGCAAATACAATCAAACAAAATCATGCTGTGTATACAATACATAACATGGAGATATAGAAGACATTAAACGTGAAATTACCATGATATATTTCTAAGTATACAATACAGCTATATTTACGAAACATTTGTTTTTTAAAGTTTGCGCAAAACGAATCTTATTGTAATAAATAAATTGTGAAATGTACATTTTTATCATTTAATTAATTTGTTTTAAGGTAAACGTTTCGCTTTTCGTTGTCGCTGGCATCTATCTACTTGTAAATGCAGTAAAATAGCTGTGCATAATCTGCATATAAGCATGAACACTTATTAAAACGTTACTAAGTACTGTAGTGATGTAAATAGTTATCGAAGAGCAAGATTGCGGACGAATCAAACTGGAGCACGTATCTAAACATTCGTTACGATATTTAATCCATTGTTGATGATGGACAAATGATATGTGTGACATTTGGGAATTTGCATTTGTTCTTAACGATCTATTTATTGGAGAATTAATGGCTTTGGGCGATCTTGGTTTAAGCATTCAAAAACTCGAATTATATACTCGATTGATATTTTGCAATATATGTGCATTTTACAAATACATGCATATGCGAATACAGTCCACACCGTACATAGTTTGCTAGTAATGTATGCATATTATTTTGTTTAACATTTTATCTTCAATGGCTTTTACATTAAATTACAAACAATATTTGTGTGGGTCGAGGGCATCCCACTCCACACCGTACATAGTTCGCAAACAATGTTTGCATAATATAACAGCTGTTTAAGCATTTGATCAGGTTTTATTGGGATCCTAACAACAACACAACTAATTGGTAGGTACAAACTACGCTCACCCGTTGTATCCACCACAGATTCACCGCTGCAATATTAAGTTGGCACATTATGGGGGAGTAACTACGCGTTGTTGAAGGTCAGACCGTTAATTAACATCAACATAAACATCACCATTATCATAATCATCAACATCAACATAAAATCATCAGCACATTCACCATCATAATCTACATTAACATCAACTTATTCTATATCATCGGTTTCGTCGTCACTTGCGTTATCAGACAAAACATAATTGTGCTCAATCATTTGAGTTGTACGATGTGTTTGTTTCAGTATCGGTTTTAAAGGACTTTGGGAATTATATTATTAATTAAAACTTAGTATATCGTGAACTGATATGTTATCTATATGTGATATACAACGAATGTTTCTTTTAAGATATTGTTTGCATGAAATAATTGATACATTTTGATGAGAAATTAGCTTGCAAAAATAATTAAAAAATATGTGTTTTTCATTAGCTTAATTATGAGTTGTCAATACTTTAATAGAATCTTCATATAATACATATTTCAAATTTCAAACAAATAATTAACATTTTAAGCATTATCAATAGTATTTCAAAGCCTACTATAATGACAATTATTAGTTCTAAACGTATTTCATCTCAAATGATTTAGGAAAACATACATTCGTGCTGTGGGCTTTTTTATAAATCACAAACAACTGTACTTCTGTCGCGAATACTGAGAGTATAATTATAACGCAGTGGCAATTTAACGGATTGCAACATAAACAATCAACTTGGCATTGTAAGTTATTGGTACATACACAATTAGTGGCAATATAAGTGATTTCAACATAAACAATCAGTGGCAATATAAGGCATTGCAACACATACACACCGTGGCAATATAAGTGTTTACAACATATACACACAGTGGCAATAAGTGATTGCAACGCAAACAATCCGTGTCAATATAAGTGATTGCAACATAAACAATCAGTGGCAATATAAGTGATTACAACATAAACAATCAGTGGCAATATAAGAGATAACAACGTTAACAACCCGTTGCAATATAAGTGATTACAACATAAACAATCAGTGTCAATATAAGTGAATACAACGTAAACAACCATTGACAATATAAGAGATTGGAACATAAACAATCATTGGCAATATAAGTGATTACAACGTAAACAATCCGTGGCAATATAAGAGATTGCAACAATAACAATCCGTGTCAATTTTAGTGATTGCAACATAAACAATCAGTGGCTATGTACGTGATTGCAACATAGACAATTTTTGGCAATATACGTGAGTTTAACATAAACATTGGCAATATATATTATTGAAACATAAACAGTGGCAATATAAGTGATAACAATGTTAACAATCAGAGGCTATATAAGTGAACGTAACATAAACAATTAGTTGCATAATAAGTGATTGCAACATAAACACAGACAATATAAGTGATTATAACATAAAAAATAAGTGGCAATAGTAGCGATTGCAACATTAACACTCAGTAACAATTCTAATTGATTGCAACATTAACAGCAATATAAGTATTTGCAACAAAAACCGCAATTTAAGTGATTGCAACATTAACAATCAAAAGCTATCCGATGCCTTCAATGTTTTGGTAGTGGCCGGAAATGCTAGTGCTCTATATACCCTACCTTTTTACAATAAGGCGATGCGGTAATGTAATGTCAGTGTAAGAGAGGCGTTTATAAGTAGTTGTACGTTTTTTTTATCGTATGAATACATTGAATGTTTACGGACGACTTATATCCCGACTTTTGCCGCTTTAATGGATGTTTATGTTTAAAGGTAGTCTCTACTAAACAAAAATCCAGTCTAGGCGGAAAGAGTTGTCCCTGATAAGCTTTTGCGTACCTCACATGCTAATCAGGGACGACCATTTACGCACATGCATTACGCCCAGTTTTCCAAAAACGAGGTTCATATTGTTGGACGTCCTTAACGTATGTACTCTTGTTTCTTTACTTATAAATGATTGTGTTATTTAAAAAAAACACAGATGTTCTATTGGGCCTAAGATAGCTGACCTAGCAAAAGGCGTATCGAATAGGGTCATCATAGATTTGGGACGTCCTGACCCGATACAATTCTAAACATAGATCGTATATTTCGTTGTAAACTTTGCCAATATTAACGTGGTTACATTATAGACGCAGATATATTTTCGCAAGCAAGTGGAGACGAACTTGCTTAGCCACTTTCAAATATAAAATATCGTTCACAATATATTTCCGATATAACTAAACTGAATATGAAAGACGGCCAAGAAAGTATTATCACATAACAACACTGACAGACCAAATTATTTAATAACTACTTTGGATGTTCAAATTATGGACAAAAATTATCTCATTTTATGTAAGTTGGATTTAACTTGTTCCCAAAAAGTTTGTCTCATTGGCTCAATGCGGATGATGAAGAACCGAATCCATAAATTATAATATATATTATAAAGAATTATGTTTTTAAGTGATTATTGGATATTAGCATTTCTGCATTAGAACTATTGTATAAAAATCCAATTCTGTTTAGCGATGCCCTGCGCTTCTTTTGAATGATGATCGTTCACAAAACATTTAGTCAATAATTTCCAAATGTAATTTATTAAAAAGTTTTCTCTCATTGAGGAAAATTAACACTACTGTTAAATAGGTTTTAATATATCATCACCTTTAAAACAAAATTCACAAACGTGTCAACATTTGTTTTAATGAGTCCTGGTGATTTCTCTACACTCAGTTTATAAGAATGTTTAACAACGTGAACAATGCATCAGAGAGTTCAGATGTAAGTCGTTTATTAGAACAATATTTCCAGTTGGCTCCCCTATGGTCTCAGAAGAATAAATTGATTGTATTTAAAAAGACGTTTATAAAATTGATCTATTGCATTGTCGTTACAACGTATGTCTTCCTTGCGAAATATACAAATGCCTCACGCAATCTTCACATCAAGATCTTAGCCTCAAACTTATTCTCCGAAGGAGCAGCATATCGCTTTTCCATTCTTAGATAATTTAATTTCGTCTATAAATATCATCTCATTTTCAACCTAAATTATTGAAAGTGAAATGGAACAGACATCTGAGGAAAAGATAGTATCCATTATTTATCAACCGTTTGACATATAATTTGATCCTCTTTTATATATGACCATTGACATTGCAGTTCACATTTACTGGAGCCTCGTTTTGGGAAAACTGGGCTTAATTCAGGCGCGTAAAGTGTAATCCAACATAAGCATGTGCGGACAGGAGACACTTGTTTTATGGAATGTTTCGTTTTAAAAGATATCTCTTCTAAACGAATATCCAGTGTAGGCGGAAAGTGCTGTCCCTGATTAAATATTGCAAAATATTTTAAACATACCTATAATTAACCAGTTTGATGTTTTGCATGAAAGCTTTTGCAACAAGACTCTTTTTCTGAGCAATTTGTAAATTCAGTTTTGGCGCTATCATTTTCATTTAAAATACTTTCTTTACATTATAACGTTCAGTGCAGAAATGCTCGTCTTTATTCTTTTAAACATAAAAGCCTATGAATTATTTGGATTTAAGAGCCATATATCCATACCAGAATGTTAAAACATGTACGATTTGAAATACGTTCAATAACATTGCGAATATATTCAATACACTACACATGAGTGATAAAGCCTATGGGCGCTCTATATGGTATAGCGTCGTAAAAATCGGTCGTTTGTATGGAATAATGGTTTTGTCACCGATTTATTAAACACATCATTTATCCTAGTTATCCTATTCATCCCATGTGAATTTCAATTCAACTTTCTTGAATATATTGACACATTTGTTTTATTTATCTGAACTTTGCTAAGCATCATTAGTAAATGAGCCTCACTCCGAGCAGACGGGGGTTAATGCATGTGTGTGAAGTGTCGTCTCAGATTAGCTTGAACAGACCACACACGATTATCAGCGACGACACTTTCCGAATAGACTGAATTTTCGTTTAGAATATACTTCCTTCAAAATACCATAAAAGCGGAAAGTGTCGTCCCTGTTCAGCCTGATCAGACTGAGATTGCTAATCTCTGTACGCAAATGCATTAAGACCAGATTTCCCAGAACGGCTCCCAAATTAATTTTACCATAACGCTAAACATTGGCAGCTCACGCATTGTTACCGATTGCATTATATTTACATGTTCTTCCTCTTGCTCTCTGCGCGTGATTTTAGGCATCACTACTTTTAACCAGCGGTTACTCGGTACCGGAATTTGCTTTATTTCGTAAATGCGTGTTGAATGCCTGGTTAAAATAATAAGTATTATCAAAGTATGACAATTTTGTGCCATATATGAAAATATAAGAAAAGAAACTTTTTTGGGACGTTATAGGTCATAAATGCGCTCCAAAGTATTAACCGGATTAAATACATACGCTGATTGAAACCTATATGGGCTGGAAAGGCAATATCAAAGTGGTCAGATGCTTCAAACAAATAAGGGCATTATCGAGTCTTTCATAGACATTATTATGTTTATTTTAGATAATGCCTTCTGTTATTTGACGGAAAATATTGTTTCACGTGTACTTTAATTATATGCTGTTATTGCTATTTCGGAAGACAGATGTTTGTTGCTGGTCTGTTTATTGTGAACCATTATCCTAGTGTAAACGATTCATTAGATAAATAAAATAAAAAAATTACCTATGCAAACTGTGTGTGATAACCAGTGTAAAAATTACCTGATAATAACATAACGTAAAATGCATTCATGTATTTTAACATGTTAATGCTATACTGCTGTTGTATTCGTTTCAACGGTGTCTGTCGGTGTGAGCTTTTACACCCTGGTTGCCATCTCCCTGGAACGTTACTATGCCATATGCGAACCACTGCGGTCGCAACGCTTCTCTCACGCCCGTAGAATGCTTGTCGGCATCTGGGTCGGTGTTCTCACCGTGATGTCCCCCATCGCCATGTTCCACAGGGTAATCAAGATCCAGACTGGAGGTCAGGCATGTCGGGAAGTATGGCCGGAAGTCTTGCTGCGCTACAAAATCGACGTCAGTTACAGCATTTTATTGGCAGTGATTCTTTTGCTACTTCCACTTCTGACGATGGGTTCGTTTTATAGCCTTGTGGCTAAGAAACTCTGGATTGTGTCTACAGAAATGTCAGCACCAACTGGTGAGTATTGATTGCCTTATTTTGAAGAATTAGTGTAAATATAGTTTATTGGAATTTAGTTTTGGCTGGAAGTGACGATGTTCGAATTATTCCATAATATATTTTATATTGAACCAGATGCAACACTTCACGTGTCAATATATGTCTACTAAGTCAATTGATCGAATAAATTATACACCTTTTCTGTAATTTTACAGACACAACATCTCGAAGCAGGGACTTACTGCGAGCACCACCACTGACTGAACGAAGTGAGAGCACTCAGTCTATGACAGGCGACGGAAATCGTACAGCACATGACCCGTCTATCCGGAAACGAGTTATTCGAATGCTAGTGGTTGTCCTTTTACAGTACTTCCTGTGTTGGACTCCAAAAACACTTCTCAACTCATGGCAGGCATTCGATTTCCGTTCTGTGTTAAGTTACATCTCCCCACTAACTAAATCATTCATCCTCCTTTTAGCTTACACATCTTCGTGTAGGCGATTATAATTTTCATAGAACGTAAACGACATATATTGTTTTATTACAATTACGAAAGAAGGCTGTTTCATCCTTGTATTTATTCTAGGCGTTACGATCCGACATAAAGGAAATTCAAACAAAAAATATTGTCCGTTGTTTATTGGACCCTTGGTAACATTAGTATTTTGAAATATCTAGGCCCAATTCGAATCTGTGTAACGTTTGTCCATAAACTAGGTCACCATGTCCCATATTTATTACGCCTTCTCACTGCTCTAGAAACCACTTGTATTACTCAATATTGATGTAATGCGGTCAGAATGTTATATTCATTTTGACAACAACAGCACATTTGAATCTGCAACGAGTGTTCCAAACTAAATGTTGAGTTTTAGGATTTAGTGCATTTTACCAAAAATTGTTTCTCAATTTGTTTATCTGTCTGTTAGTCTGTCTCTCTGTCTTTCAGTCTGTCTGTCTGTCTGTCTTCCTGCCTGCCTTCCTGCCTGCCTGCCTGTGTCTGTCTGTCTGTCTGTCTGTATGTCTGTCTGTCTGTCTGTCTGTCTGTCTGTCTGTCTGTCTGTCTGTCTGTCTGTCTGTCTGTCTGTCTGTCATCTGATACATATTTGTCTATCTACTATCACTCTAGATTGATATTGATCTTATTTGCAGGACATTCTTTGTTTACGTAAGACACCCGTTGGAAAGCAGCTAAGACCTTCGCATTTTCAAGAAATTATAATCGCACACTAAAATATGCGAATGATTCGAGCTGTGAATATTTAAAGGCAGTCGTTTGAATAGCAAAGCGCGATAATATACAGTTTTTTTGTTATAATTACTTTGGATTGTGTTTTATCGTTCGGTATTCTTAAATACAATCATCTCTCGAGATTGTTTATTTCATACATTGGCTCATGTTTCAATAATATGTAAATCTTTATATTCATGAAATATTCAATTCATCTGTTGCCAATATAATATGCGCGCACGGTAGTTCGGATGAACGATAATTCACTCTCAAATTTAAGTTAGAAATAATAGAATATGCACATTAACATTTTAAGATAATTATAGTTTAAATGACATCTTGGGGATATTATATCTATTGTTTAAGGATCTATTTGATATACGATCATTAATATAATATAAACTTAACAAACTAACTAGGATTATTTATAAATTCGGTTTTATTGAAAAGAATTATTGATATATCCAGTGAATCTTTGATTGCATATTTTTTTTGCGATTCAAATATCGTTATCAAGCCTGTCCCATAAATGGCAATATTTGCAACGTTGTGTTTTGCATTTTACGATTCATATAATACGCCATATATATTTAGTTTGGATGAACACAAGTTGCTAGACATAAGGGCAGCATCTGTAAAGTCATTCTTTCCAGGATCAAATCATCATATTTGCTTAGGTCATTTATATTCATAAACGTTTGAGCTTTAGTAATGACTTGCGTATCTTGAATGTCATGTTCAGTTACGATTTAATGATATTTGATGTTTTCCCATATAACTGCTATTTGTGTGCGCTTTATTCTTCCATGTAATGTTTTTCTTCAAACACCTGTCATATGAGCCTGTTACGGAATTAAGAACGAATGCAACAGCAGAAGCAAGCAGCTTATACATTTATTCATCTGTTCCGTATCTGAATATACATATTTATCCTGCCTCTGTTGCAAACATTGATTAAATAAAGCAGGGTCGAATACATTTTCCTATCTCCGTTCAACAGGAAGTTGTGTATTCCTACGCACACTGTGACACATGATAAACAATACAAATCAGTTTTTGTTTTGCTTTTGCACATTGTATTCCATTTCCAACATTAAAAATATCACATTCTCGATTCATTTTTTATTTCTTCTCATAATTTCAATAGGAAAGTATTAAAGGGACCAGTTTAATGTGGAATTATTTTTACGTGGCATAATCGGTGGTAATTCGGTAGAAATGTTGTGTACATGTAGGAGCTGACCAGAATAATTATTTTGTTATCTTAATTAATCATTTGTCTTTGAAAAAATGTGTTAGCGGCATAATTTTAAATGAAGCAGGATAAATAGAATACATGGTTGGTGCCGAGATGGAGAAAATTTATCCGGTTTGACCCGAAAAAGAAAAAAGGGCTCGCTAAAGCTCGCCTTATTTTCTTTTTCTAAGCCTCACCGGATAAACTTTCTCCATCTTTGCATCAACCATGTATTCTCTATATATTCTTTCGTCATTATTATATCAGGTTGTAGTAGTTTACTGATTAATGGTCCAGACTGAAGGAACAATAACTTCGTGTTAGGATGTTGTCGCGTGAGACAAAAATTGAAACTTGTTTTGACAAGTTTATGTCATCATTTGATGTGCCTACGTTTGTCGATATTAAATACGGACAAACCGTGTACCAATACGGCCATACTAACATTTGTAACATATAAATTTTTATTGCTTACGTGTTTTGCAACACAAAGTCAAAAAAGTTAAACGACGTTCTACTCTTCTGACAATTAAATGTTTTCCAACAGGTTAACAACGAAAAGCATGTGCATGCACTGCTGAATGTAATGCAACAGCATCATGTGCAATTAGACAAGGTAGAAGTCGCATACAATATACAATATCGTTATCAAGTTAGCAATCTAACTGTGTTATTATATATAAGTACTACTCTTGTTACTTTGTAAAGGAAACACATTATAACACGACGCATCACGCCCACAACATAAATGATATACTTTGTCGGTTTTCTATGAACACAGACACAAGTACAGTAGCAGAATAATACTATTTACGTCCGCCAAAGCATAGGCGTTTTATATATTATCAAACAAATAAGAATACAACACCCGAAAAAATACTTTATTTATCGGTCCATCAAATCGCAGTACAATACGGTTTGTCGGTTTCATGTTGTTGTGTATGCCCGATATTAAACAACAGTAGGGATGTGTTTAATATATGCATGGATAATTCTAATGCATCAGCTGAAGCCAAGTTCCACAACTACTACTTAGGACTTATTCAAAATTAGTCAACGAATAGACACAGGACAAACGCACACGAGGAAAACAAACACCAATAAATACAACTGGGCTCACCTCTTTGGAATGTTAATACTCCGGACTCCTACGAAATACTTAATTTCTTAAGCGAGTATTTACTTGTTTGCTCACCTGCACACATGTAAATGGCGTTGTGGTCCCGTACACACTTTATTCAAACTCTTTATATGTGGTCATAAAGTACTACTCGTTTAACTTTGTATAGGAAACGCATTATAACACAACGCATCCCACAACATAAAAGATATACTTTGTCGGATGTCCATGAAAACCACAGAAACTAGTAGAGAAGTACCATTTACATGCTTCAAAGCATAGGCGGTAATATATCATAAAACAAATAAGCATACACAACCGGAAAATTACTTCATTTATTGGTCCATCAAATCGCAGTACAATACTGTTTGTCGGTATCATGTTGTTTTGTAGACCCGATATTAAACAACAGTAGGGATGTGTTTAATATATGCATGTATTCTAATGCATCAGCTGAAGCCAAGTTCCATAATTACTACTTAGGATTAATTCAAAATTGCTCAACGAATAGACACAGGACAAACGCACACGAGGAAAACAAACACCATTTCACAAAACTGGGCTCACCGCTTTGGAATGTGAATGTCCGGACTCCTACGAAATACTTAATTTCTTAAGCGAGTGTGTATTTGTTTGCTCACCTGCACACACAAAATATGAGATATATGATAAGAAAATCGTGTTGTGGTCCCGTACACACTTCATTCAAACTACTCACCTGTGGACACAACTGGCCTCTCCACTGGGTGGCCATTTTGTGAGTGAGTTTATAAGTAAAATTGTTTAAACGTATTTTATTAAACTACAAGTTGTAACACTACGATATGTGATATAAAATAGTAGTTTTATTTAAAAAGTTTTTATGTCCATGGGTTAAACACATGCCACGCACCGGGGTCGTATGCTTTATAAATTCGTATAAAGTAAATATATAATTTATGTATTAACAAAATTACTGGAAATCTCTTTGAAACGTTGTTTTATATAATATCTCAAGTGATTTCCCTTCATTTTATTGCACATGATTTCCATAAGAGCCAACAGAGACAGAACTTAACACCCTCTTTTATCCCACGAATCTATGCTGTCACGTTTAGCATATATGATTTGAATATTGAGTTGCCTTGATGCCCTCAAACTCCCTGACAAGTGTGTGCAGTTATTTCTTCCCGTAAGCTCTACTGTAAAAGTCGATACATATACTTATAATACTCCAAAAGGTTCAAGTTGTGTTTTAAGGGTAATGTTTAAGATCCAAGAGAGGAATTAATGTGATCTGGAATTCGTATTGTTTGATTGTTTGACGAGTCTAAACAAGAATAGACTGATCCGGTATGTGTGTTTATTGCATTTCAGTTCTAATTATTTGACATGGTGTACTTTAAATCATCAGGTAATTTCTTTGATTCTATATTATATTATACTACTTTTTAATTTGTTATTCAATAAGTTGATGTTTATTTACATGGCTAGTTTTGATATTAATTCTGGACAAAGTGTGGGGTTTTGAATGCTGTTTAACATGTTTAAGCCCCCCCCCCACAGTGTGTTAACACTGACTGGTTTAAGCTATCAATGTGTTTAAGACTGACTGTTCCAAATATCCCAAAGTTACACATTTATCCCTATATATATGTTTTTGTTTGGAAATATTTACTTTTCTTTTTAAGTGAGTATTACTGGTCCAAATGTCAGCTTTGACAAACATTAATTATGCTTTAAATCCAAAAAATGATTTGCATTGACCGTGTCTAGTCGGAATCCCAGAATCAATATTTTTTTTATTTATAAAATGTGTGTTGCTTAAATTAAATACGACCAAAGGATAGAATTAATCTTATGATAATGTTTCTGGAGTTTTGGTTATTGAAGATTAAAATACATCCAGATGGCCCTCGCCCGTGTGATAAAAAATATGGTACATGTGTGTATTTTACACACATTCGAAACAAAATGACATTTATAACAATATTACATGTATTAAGCCGAGAATATATTGTATTGTCTCACCTGTTTCTCAAGTTCTTTATTAGCAATGTGTTCAGCTTGTATAAGTTACGGTTAGCTTTGAGGTGTTTTTGGAGTTTACTTAATCTAAAGTGTTTGTATAATTTGTAATATGTCGATCGTTTTTGTTATATGCGAAAAGGAAAGTGCTTTTGGTGCTACTTATTTACTTATTTCAACGAAAAGTACAATTCATTTAAAGATTCATTTTTTATACGAGGAGTGATTGAAATAAAACCTATTTATATTCTGCAGAGGCTGTTATCGGTAGAGTAACGTCTTATTGTGTGTATCGGTCTCACGGTTTCGCAATTGATTTTCCATAATTAAAGGGTCGCCTGTATTATTAGATTTCTATCCTGCTGGTGCAGCTGAGGTTTCACTTCATGTGTATTTTATGTACGGAAAAGAAATATACACTGTTCCGAGTGTTTTGCTTTTTGTGTTTCAATCAATGTCGTTGCATGTTAAAACAAGTTATGCGTTGTGTGGGGTATCACATCCTTCCCTATATCCTTATGACACTCCTTGTGCAGGAAATGATAGCAGAAGAATGAGTTTTATCAGCATCATCATTATCATCATCAGCAGCAGCAGCATCATCAGCATCATCAACATCATCGTCATCATTTCAATGGTTTGATAGTCGCCGAAAATCCTAGTGCTCGATATACCCTACCTTTTTACAATAAGTCGATGTGGCAATGTGATGTCAGTGTAAGAGAGGCACTTATTAGTACTTATACGATTTTCATTTATCGTATAAATGAATTGAATGTATACGGATGACGTATATCCCAGTTATCGGGGGTAAATGTGAAAGTCGGCTGAAGATGAGTCTATCCATAAATCAGATAATAAACCCATGCCCTTACATCTCTTTACGATTTGCATTTATAACTATATGAAGCCAACGCAAAGGTAAAACTAAAAACATTATACCTATTGTTTTATATTCTTTTATTTATTTTCATTTTTGTTCGTTTATTTTGTTTTAATTAATGAGTAGCAAAATAATATTGGGGCATTTAAATTTGATCATTATACATTTATATTCAAATAATAAACCGCGTTATGTTTTATTGACGCTAGCATAAAGGAAATTTAATAATATATTATGGTATAACACTGCCGTCAGCAAAATGTATTTCCTTGTCGTTATCATGTGCTTTCTTTCTAAAAACAACAACATGTTTCAGAGAATTTGATAGAATATGTTTTGTAACAGATTTAAAGACACGCGTTGTTAAGCGTATTGGATTTAAGTTCATTATCCAATAAATTGAATTTGATCGCAGAATCTGGTTCGCCATTCTTGGTTAAATTGACACGTTGACAAATGTGCTGTCCTGTTAGGCCGGGTTCAGTTGGACTGAGATTTCAATTTAAGATATGTTTCCCCAAAAAGACATGTGTATGATTTGCAATAAATATCACTGTCATTGCTAATTGAATATTGAGACATAAGTTATAATTAAGTAACTTTTAGTCGAATTATTTGAATAATACGAAAGCTTAATATAAAATATCGTTTGATATGTACACATACGCGATGTAATCTAGCGTTTGTGGTTTTCATTGTTAATCAATAATTAAAGTAGATAAGAACATACATATGCTGTATTTTCCTTATCTACGAGGTTTTATTTTAGTTGTATATGTCTTATGAATCTCTTTTAAATGACAGTATTGGCCATATATTTCTCTCAGTCTGGACTCTAAAAAACAATAAATACGCAAACACGTATGAGGAAGATTGCATTCCATTGACCTAAACGCTAGTACCAACTTGCAGTCAAAGGTGTGCATAAATACTTGGTATTAAAGTAGACTGTTTAAATGTCTAAAGATACAGGACACGTTCATGTTTATAACCGTCTTTTCGTCGTGTACGATAATAGCAATATCTATCCAATTAAGGGCCCCAATGAACCTTGTTGTAGCATATAGCCCTCTATTTATAACAAAAACGGTTTTCTCAGCCTTTATATATCCTCATCTGGCAAAACTGGACTTAATGCATATGCGTGAAGTGGCGTCCCAAATAAGACTGCGATCAGGGACGACTTTTTCCGCTTTTACGATTTTTTTTGTTTAAAGTTGGTTTTTTCTAAACAAAAATCCAGTCTAGGCGGAAAGTGTTGTCCCTGATAAGCTTTTACGGACCTCACATGCTAATCAGAGACGACAATTTACGCACATGCATTACGCCCAGTTTTCCCAGAACGAGGCTCATATTTGTGGAGGTCTTAAACGCATGTACTCTTGTTGCTTTACTTATTAATGATTGTGTTAATAATAAAAACTGATGTGCCATTGGGCTTAAGATAGCTGACCTAGCAATAGGCATATCGAATAGGGTCATCATAGATTTGGTACGTCCTGACCCGATACAATTCTAAAAATAGACCGTATATTTCGTTGTAAACTTTGCCAAAATTAACGTGGTAACATTATAGACGCAGATGTATTTTCGCAAGCACGACAAGACGAACGTTTGAAGTCTCATTCAGATATAAAATATTGTTCATAATATTTATTCTGATTTATCAACTTAAATGGATATGAAAGTCGGCCATAAAATTAAGATCACATTTAAACACTGACAGACCATCGAATTTAATAAATACTTTGGATGTTCAAATAATGTACAAAAAACGACCACATTCTTTGTTGGATTTAACTTGTGCCCACAACGTTTGTCTCTGGTCGTTGTCTAAAACTGATAATTGGATATTATTAGCATTTCTTCATTAGAACTATGGTATAAAAATCCAATTCTATTTAGCGATGCCCTTCGCTTCTTTTGAATGATGATCGTTCACAAAACATAAAGTAAAATAAGTTTCAAATGTAATTTATAAAAAAACGTTGTCCCTCACTGAGGACAATTTACGATATTGTTAAATCTGTTTTATTTATCATCACTTTTCAAACAAATTTCACAAACTTGTTTACATTAGTTTTGGTGAATCCTGGTTATTTTTCTACATTCATGTTATAATAATGTGTAACAACGTGAACAATTCATCAGAGAGTTAAGATGTGAGTCGTTTATTAGAAAAATATTTCCATTTGGCTCTCCTATGGTCCCAGAGGAATAAAATGAATGTATTCAAATTAAACGTTCATATAATTGTTTCAATTTCATTGTTGTAACAACGTTTGCGTTCTCTCCCAAACGTACAAAAGCCTCACGCAATCTTCACATTAAGATCGTAGCCTCAAACTTGGTCTCCGAAGGAGCAGCATATCGCTTTTCCCGTTTTAATATAATTAATTCCGTCAATAAAAAATGTAAAAAGTAACATCAGTTTCAACCTAAATTATTGAAGGCGATATTGAACAGACATTTGAGACATCTTCTATTATTAACCGTTTGACAGATAGTTTGGACCTATTTTATATATGACCATTGACATTGCACTTCACACAACGCTTACTGGAGCCTCGTTTTGGGACAACTGTGCTTAATTCAGACTTGTAAAGTGTCATCCCACATTAGCTTTTGCAGTACGCACATGCAAATCAGGGACGAAACTTTCGCCTTTATGGAATGTTTCGTTTAAAGTAGGCCCCTTCTTAACGAAAATTCCAGTGTAGGCGGAAAGTGCTGTTCGTGATTAACTATTGCAAAATAGTTTTAACTCAACTACAATTTACCAGTTTGCTGTATTGTATATATTAGCTTTTGCAATAAAACTCTTTTTCTGAGTCAATTTGTAAATTCCAAACCAGTGATTTTGAAACTATCATTTTAATTTAATATTAATCCTGAACATTATAACATTCAACATAGAAAGGCTTTTAATTATACTTATAGACCTAAAAGCCTATGAATTATTAGGATTTAAGAGTCATATATCTATACCAGAATCAAAAAACATGTAATATTTGAAATACGTTTAATAACATTGCGAATATATTGAATACACTGCAAATGAGTAATAAAGCTTTTGGGCGTTCTATATGGTAGATATCTAACCCCATATACGCGTGGAAAAAATCGGTCGCTTGTAGGGAATAATGGTTTTGTCACAGATTATTTCAACAAATCAATTAGCATATTTATTCGTTTCATACCATGTGAATTTCAGTTCAACTTTTGTTTTAATAAATTGACATATTGTGTTATTTAACTGACCTTTAAACATCATTAGTACATGAGCCTCATTCTGAGAACACGGGGTTTACTGCATGTGCGTAAAGTGACGTCTCAGATTAGCCTGTGCATACAGCACACGCGTATCAGGGACGACACTTTCCGCATAGATTGGGTTTTCGTTTAGAAGATACTTCCTTCAAACAATACATACCATTAAAGCGGAAAGTGTCGCCCCTGTTATGCCTGGGCAGACTGAGAAGGTTTATCACTTTACGCAAATTCATAAAGACCAGTTTTCACGGAGCGCGTCTAAAATAAATATTACCCCAACGCTAATCATAGGCAGCTATCTCATTGTCACTGATTGCATTAAAAGTACATGTTTTCCTCTTGCTCCCTGCGCGTTATTTGAGGTATCAATACTTCAAACCAGCGGTTACTCGGAACCGCAATATGCTTTATTTCGTAATTGCTTGTTGAATGCCTGGATAAAATAATTATTGTTCTCCAAATATGACCATTTTGTGCCATAAATGACAATATAAGAAAACGAAAACGTTATTGGTACGTTATAGGACATAAAAGCGCTCCAAAGTATTAACAACATGGTTGAATAAATACGCCAACTGAAACATATGGGCTGGAAAAGCAATATCAAAGTGGTCCGATGCTTCAAACAAATAAGGGCATTATAGAGTTTTTCATAGATATAACTTCTGTTTATTTCAGCTAATGTCTTCCGATATTAGACGGCAAATATTGGTTCACCTGTACTTTAATTATATGCTGTTCTTGCTATTTCGGTAATTAGATGTCGGTTGCTTGTCTGTGTTTTTTTTTGTACAAGATAATCCTTATGTAAACGATTCATTAGATAAATATAAAAAAAAGTTACCTATGCAAACTGTGTGTGATAACCAGTGTTGAAATTACCTGATAATAACATTACGTAAAATGTATACTTGTATTTCAAAATGTACATTATATACTGTTATTTTACGTCCTGGTTGCCATCTCCCTGGAACGTTACTATGCCATATATGAACCACTGCGGTCACGACGATACCAAACACTCTCTCACGCCCGCAGAATGCTGATCGGCATCTGGGTCATTGTTCTCACCGTGATATCCCCCATCGCCATAATTAACAGGGTAATCAAGATCCAGACTGGAGGTTAGGCATGTCGAGAAGTATGGCCGGAAGTCTTGCTGCGCAATAAAATCGACGTCAGTTACAGCATTTTATTGGCAGTGATTTTGTTCTTCCACTTATGACGATGGGTTCGTTTTAAAGTCTTGTTAATAAGAAACTCTGGATTGTGTCTACACGAATGCCAGCATCAACTGGTGAGTAGTGATTGTATTATGTTGAGGAATAACTGTTAATATAATTTATTGGAATATATTTTTGTCTGGAAGTTACATTATCACACTTTTCCATCAAATATTTATATTAACTCAGATGAAAAACTTAATGTGAAAAAACATATCAGAGTCAATGGGGTATACAGTTTAAAGTATGAATACACATCAATGTAAGGTCATTTTTCATTTACAGACACAACCTCGCGAGGTAGGCACATACGGCGAGCATCCCCATTGAGAGCATTCAGTCGATGACAGGCGACGGAAATCGTACAACACATGACCCGTCTAATGGAAAACGGGTTATAAGAATGCTAGAGGTTGTCGTTATACAGTACTTCCTGTGTTGGACTCCAATAACACTTCTGAACTCATGGCAGGCATTCGATTTCCGATCTGTGTTACGTTAAATCTCCCGCACGAACTAAATCATTCATCCTCCTTTTAGCTTACACATCTTCGTGTATACATCCAATAACATACCACTTCATGAGAAGGAGTTTCAGGCGAGGATTTAAGGGGAATGTGCGTTGCTCGAAACCTCTTCACACTCGCCATCAATCAATAACAGCCATCCGTTGGTAACGACGAACGTCACTTTCCGATGGCAATGGATGACGTCATATGTTTGTGTGAAAAAGCTGCGTAACCAAAATAATAAATGGTTACTTATGATATAGATATGCATATAAGTATAATGCTTAAATTTGCTTAAATGTGTTTTTTTTATTCTTTGTCAATTAAATGTACATTATATGGCGCTATGATTGATTTGTATCTATTTATGTAGCAGAATGAACCATAGCGATGATTGTGATAATATACGTTAAAACAAATGTTATACAAATCTAATAAACAATCGGAAGTCCGAAGGGCAAGGTGGTCGTACAATTGGAACAGCATACATATTTTATAAGGCCGAATACAAATAGACAAAAGAAATGCCGAAACAGGAAATCATACAATATAACGTATTTAAAGATGAATAAATATGACAATCAAAACCCGTTTTCATGATAACAAAGATGAGATAAACATGATTTAGTACACTTTTGTGTGTAAACAATGATAATTAACATTTGAACAGTTTTCTTAGTTTGAAAGTTTCTGCTTTATACATATAGTGTGACTAGGTCCAAAATAATGTTTTTTTTTTATCTAACTAACGAACATTTGCCGATGAAAGAGTCAGATCGAATTATCAATTCAAGCCCTTTCGTAAACAAATATATTTTATTTATGATTATTATCAAAAAAATATACAAATGTTCTTGTACTGTCCTGCTGTTAAAAATGGTCAGTATAAAATGCATATATACTGCCATTTTATATATACTATTATAAAACTCGATCAGTTTCTATAATGTGCTTTATATTGTTTCAAAAAAGGGGTTTATTCTGACAGTTAATCTATGTTTAATAAGCATACTTTAAATATTTACAATAACAAATAACCCTACGCAATAACTAAATCATCCATCCTCTTTTTAGCTTACACATCGTCGTGTATACATGCAATAATATACTTCTTCATGAGTAGGAGTTTCAGGCGAGGATTCAAGGGGAATGTGCGTTGCTCGAAACCTCTTCCCACTCGCCATCAATCAATAACAGCCATCCGATGGTAACGACTAACGTCACTTTCCGATGGCAATTGATGACGACAGAAACTTGTGTTAACCGACTGTGTTACAAGACTAATTAATAGTTACGTATGATTAAGAAATGCATTTTATTCTTTGTCAGTTACCATGTACATTTTGCCGCTATGATTTGTTTGTATAACAAAACCCAGAAACGAGTGTGTACGTAGCCATAATCGCGAATTGAGAAATCATCAGCCAAAACTCTATGAATCCTCATGCATGCTGTTTTACTGTATCTATTTATGTAGCAGAATGAACATAAGTAATGATTATGATAATATACGTTAAAAAAATTGTTATACAAATGTTTTAAACATCCAGAAGCCGTAAGGCTAAATTGGGCATCGTTACAGTTTGAACAGTATGCATATTTTATAACGATAAAATACAAAACAGTACATTGAAAAACAGCACAACCATGTTGCATTAAATATTGGACATTACCGTACTGTTGTATATATCTGGCCATTATCGTACTTTTATATAACTAAATCTTAACCCTTTGAGCGCTGGAACCGGATTTTGAAGGCCTTTGCAAACAGTTTGGATCCAGATGAGACGCCACAGAACGTGGCGTCTCATCAGGATCCAAACTGTTTGCTATTCTGATAGTATTCTTGGAAAAAAAAGGAAGAAAATGTTGATTTTAGAAATTCAGCAGACAACATTTTAGCAGACGACAAATTTCCCAGCATGCAAAGGGTTAAATACAGATGAGTCTCACTCTGGAAAAACGGGGCGTAGGGCATGTGATGTCTACACAGGCTAATCTCGCACACTCCTTTCCGCTTAAACTGAGTTTTCGCTAGGAAGAGGCTTTCTTTAAACAGAAAATACAATACAAGACAAAATATATCATTTAGAACACTACCCACCGTTACAGAAAAGAATACCGATTGACATTTGCTGAGCAGATATATAATTGAAACGTATATATACGTTTCAA
>VMBQ01002436.1:0-60683 GCA_007657795.1 Dreissena rostriformis
TAGGCCCAAGCATTCTTGAGTTATCATCCGGAAACCATCTGGTGGACGGACCGACATACCGACAGAACGACCGACATGTGCAAAGCAATATACCCCCTCTTCTTCGAAGGGGTGCAAAATAATAAAATATCGCGTATCGCTTCGTGTGTCTCGCGATACACGAAGCACTATCCGGATTCCGTAATTGGCCGACACGAGATATTGGCCGACAATGAAGGTGCTCATCTCTTTCAGTTTTAAACACCTCTATAAGAAGGATCGTTTCAAAACAACATCATATGTATGTTTTTTTAAGTATTAAAAAGTATTGTCACTGTTGAAAATACAAAGTAAGTGTACCGTATTATAGCAATCGAACGAACGAATGAACGTTTCTTGGATGACTAAATACCAAATTACCCCCCCCCCCCCCCNACACACAAGGACATTCATGTCTCACATTTTAATTATGATTTTTGTTTGAAATAGAATTTCAACTTTGTTAAAAAGAAATTAGAGTCGATATATCACATTATATCTTCACGGCATATAACATAAATTTTATTTTTATTATTTATCATGAAAAATAACACACATAAGTTTTAATATGTTTACTAATTAAATGTATGAATATTCAAAGAAAACTATCACAAATGAAGTCAATGCAACTCATCTAAGAAAATTTTGCTTTAATTAATTATGATTTGTAAGATAGAAACCTCAGTAGTGTTACAGCACATAATATGTAAATGCACGAGTTGAACTTGACTGTAAAATTAAAACATTCTGACTATCGAAGAAATACCACATACATGTTCACTGCATTAAAGTACAGGGTACATAAAATGAACATATATGCTCCAAAATATGCCTTAGTTAAAGCTAGTGAAAAGGTTGAGAAGAATACTTCATCATCAGAAATAAAAAAGTGGATAAAATTCAAAAACTGCATCTTAATTGTGAAACTTTGTGAACAAAGATTTTACAGATTTTTTTATTATCGCAGGTTGTATTTCTAAACATGAATGCCAACATGTTATAAAAAAATGCCCGTTAAAAGGTCAGGGTTACATTTATCTGCCAAAAAATTATCAATTTCTTCTATTAATGATTGCTGAGAAAATAATGGATACAACAGGAAACTTGACAAATCGGTGAAACCAGGTCTTTAACATTTTACAAATTTATATAATTTTGTTAAAAATAACGCATGTGCTATCTCAAGCCTCAAGCAACATACACAAACAATTCAGTGCAATACCTAAAGCCTAACTTAAGTTATTCAGCAGAAACTGTTTGTCAATTTTTAGTAACTGTTACCTTGACCTTAACCTGACTGGCCCTTAATGAAATCCGAAGCTAGGTCTGCAGGCGTGCTACCTATACACAATTTCCATGTACTGGTAACACCTCCTTTCAAACCAAAGTAAGGCAGTGCAAACATTGAACTTCACCTGACTAGCCTTATGTGCAATCCCTAGTTAGGTATCCTAGTAAGCTACCTTCATACAAAATGTGAATGGATACCTCCATATAATTTTAAGTTACTGAACGGAAACTGTTCCTCAATTTTTAGTTAAGGTTACGTTGACATTGACCTGCCTAGTCCCAAATACAGTCCCAATCTAGGTTGCCATTAAAGCCTGATGTATTTTAAAGTGTCCCCAAGATTGGTAAATGCAAACCAAAGTTATTGACTGAAAACCTACTATTACCAAGCAGAACAAACTAATTTGACAAATTGAAGATAATTCAAGGCCCATAATTCAGAAGTGCTTCATGTTATTTGGCTGGTTATCAAACTTTGTGGAGATAACATGCTCACAAACATTACCACCAAGTTTCATGATGATCCGATGTAAACTATCTTAGTAAGAGAGGGAAGAAGGTAAATTTGGCCATAATTCAGAAATGCTTAATGCGCTCTGACTGGGTATCAAACTTGAATATCATGCCCAATCTAATCTAATGCTGATCTAAGTCAAACGTTGAGTGATGAAGCAGACATATTTGTCCTGTATACTGCCCACCCGCCACGAGCGTTCCCATAATAAGCCCCACTTTTTAACAAGAGTGCCAAACTGTCACAAGATATGCCCGTTTCAAAAAAAATAAAAAAATGAAATGCACTAAGTGACCCCGTGACCTAGTTTTGACCCGGCATGACCCATATTCGAACTTGACCTAGATATTGTCTAGATACAACTTCTGACCAAGTTTGGTGAAGATCAGATGAAAACTATTTGAATTAGAAAGCGGACACTGCTGTGGACGCCGCCGCCGCCCGCCCACCAAGGGTGAAACTATAATACATCCCATTTTTAAAAAACGGGCATATAAAAACGGGAGTATAGAAATAGCAAGAGATGTGTTTGTCAGAAACACAATGCCCCCTAATGCGCCGCTTTACAAATAAAATTTCTATTTATCATTTCGCAGGTATAGAAATTATCTCCCTTTAAAGCTTGTTACTTGCCTTGAATTTTGTTTTTTGACCTTTCATCATGAAGGATGACCTTGACCTTTCACCACTTAAATTGTGCAGCTTTATGAGATACACTTGCATGCCAAATATCAAGTTGTTATCATCAATATTGCAAAGGTTATGGCCAAACTTTAACCTAGGTTTAACCTGGGATAGACACACACAATGACAGACAGACAGGCCAAAAACAATATACCCCCTCTTCTTCGAAGAAGGGGGCATATAAACAGTATGGAAGTGTATCTACCAAATTTGCTTAAATAAGTATGATTTTTTTGGCAAAGAATGAAGCTTTTGAAATTTTTGTCACTACCTAACAAATAAATTAATTAAATAAACTCTTGATTTACCCAATGATATTTTGTTTATTTAAACTACTATCATGCACTGATGATAAAGGTCAATAGTAAAGAATATTACAGATCATGTTATAATGGTTTGATTTAATGACTTGCATCCAAAATTAAGCAAACGCAATAACAATATTTTTTTCAAAACACCCACATTTCAGTCAAAACAATTTGTATCGAAATAATTTCCGCTTTCATCAATTTGTTTTCACAAATACAGGCCAGACCAAGTCAACATTAAAACAACCTGTTGTTCGGGCAACCTGTTACATATTGAGATTTAGCTCAATAAATAACATAGAAATTGCACGATACATGCAATAAATGACACAAAAATACAAAAACGATATAAGAATCTTGCATTAATATATTTTGTCAACAATTAAGCTGACTTTTGAAACAGTTCAGTAAAAACATACAAACATTACTTGAACATTGGATTAAATACATAACATGCTATTTTGAGATACAACACACTAAAACGCTATTTACAAAGCGAAATACATTCTGTTAAAAGAAATAAAACCAGTAAAATATAAAACAGGTAAAAGCAGATTTAGCCGTCAGAAAAAGGACAGAAAAGAGACAGATTAAAATTTTGACTTAATACTGTAAATAACTTTGCCATGCAAACAGCTGATTTTTCTTCAACAAGATGAACACAGCTGTATATAAAATATTCAAAATGTACAGAAAAAGTGTTTACTTGGGAATTTACATTAAGAATTCCGTCTTTAGTATATAACAAACCTAATAGTTTATACATCAAATTAATAAAAGTTATACATGTTTGAAATTGAATTTATACAAGTTATACATGTTTGGATGTATTCAATCAAACAACTAGAGCTTAGTCACAGACGTGACAAATACCCCCACATGCCGCATTAACACAGAATATTTTGCATGTTTAAACGCTCTAAGTGACACCGTGACCTAGTTTTTGACCCGGCATGACCCATATTCAAACTTGACCTNGGTAATTGCACAAGGGCCTGCATAGTGGCATGAAAGATTTTGTAAGATTGTCCATATCTCTGTCGCAACAGATCAGTAGCCTTGTGATAGTTAGCATTTGTAAGCGAAAACCCTTCTATAGTCCTAGTAGCATCATGTCCAAGTTGGGATTTTAAATAACTGAACTTCTGAACATCAGTTAAACTTGGATTGAAATGCACTGTCGTTTTAAACGAATCCCAAAATGTTTGCCAATTCAATATGTTGCCATCAAATGACGGTAAAGTCAATTTTTTTAAGTCTGTGAAAACTACTTGTATTTGAATGAAAACCCGAACTTACAGTTGGAGTGACGGCTTGTGGAGGATCTCTAATATACCAGTTGCAGTTTAATGAAGACGAGTGGCCGTCGAGATAAACGGGCTGTCCAGTAGGCGCTGTGGTGGAAGTGTGTGTCTGTGTGATCAAGGACGTCGGGGGTACCCAAGATGGCGCTGTGGCGGAAATCGTTGATTTCCCTGATTGTGCGGTTTCGAAACTTTGTGGAAGCCATACTGGAGTTGTGGCGGAGGTCGGCAGTGACCAAGTCTGCGTGGTTGCGTAGTTTTGCGGTAGTCCAGAAACTACATCGACAGTAGTTGGTTGTTGCCCGTAGGACGCGTGTGCGGTGGATTTCGACGAAAGTTCATATAGTGCTTCGGCGGATGCTGGTGATACAAGCGTGCTCTCATCAGTGGTGACTTAATTGTTTGTGTATGTGGAAATAAACTCTTTCTTTAATTTCTGTAACTTACGTTTACGCTCATTCGTGTACGTCGCTGTTTCCGTCATCTCTTCGGGAATTCGGTCAACTTCTGTTTGACTCAAAAGAACATCAATCGCTTTCAACGAGTCCAATACTTCTGAAATGGTTTTCAAAATCATCTCGATGGAGTCACGATCATTTTTATCTTTTGCAGTCTGTAATTCTTCAAGTTCATCTGCGATGATTGCTCGACTCCCATTCCGGACAACAGTTTCTGTAAATCTTGTTTCATTGTCATTTTTCGTAANTGAATTATGAATTGTAATTGGAATAATTATAATATTAAATGCATGCGTAGGGGAAATAAAACCCTCGAAACAGTAACAATTGAGAATGTTTTGAAAATCTTCGATAGTCTTTAACATTAACCTTGTAATAATGATAATAGCTAGTGTCACCACATTGGAACTGTCTATGCAAAGGATTAATACTAATTATAGCATACGTAATAATACATATTTATTATGTTTGAAAACTCGTGAGCAGTGAAGTTCTGGGAATACAGATGAATGCGTCTTCTTGCCACTTAAACAATTATCGACTATGACATGTTTGAAACATGCGTGTGCTCCAAGAAATGGCTGTCTTGTCATAGGGTGTTATTAAGGCCAAAAATAAAGCCATATGTATGTCATGTTGTCACATCGACAAATAATTAGGATCGGTAGATCTGCTTAACTTTTTTTCCGTTTAAGTGTTTATGATTGTATGACGTTCATCAATTATGGAACACTTTAATAAGAATGCAATTACGTGCATAAATCGCCCAATATTTTATTGGACGCTATTGCATTACTTAATGTTTATTTACTTAAAATTCGCTAACCTCAAATAATTATTCATTTTGCGATTATAAGAACTACGTTATAATATAAACTTAATAAAGTCGTAAAAAGTATTTAAATAATAAAAACCAAAGTATGTATGCAATATGGACCATTCGAAACGTTCTCGATAAATTGTGTCATGGAACGTTATTATATAGTCGTCTTAACGTCGACATTTATACTTAACTGATTCAATCGAATATTAATTATATTAATTATTCTGTTACCCAGCCCCTGTACCTTTGAGGGCGCATAATGCATTTTTTTTTCTAGAAATAGATGTGGTCTGGATCTTTTTTAGAGGAAACGAACAAATAACGCTGATAATTACAATTGCACTTTTAATAGAGAATTTTTTTGACACGTTATATTGACTTCGATACAAATGAAATTCACCTTCGACGTTTATATTTTGTCTTTTTTTAGGAAAGGTTTGTCAGTAATTCACGGTGACTCAAAATGCATCAACGTGAACATTGCCTGCGATAACACGTGGATGATGAAGGCTAACACCACGAAGAGTTTCTAAGAGTTTGGTAACGGAAGTAATGACAGTGATTGGAAAGTAAAATATCAGATATGTCGTGACATACGTCTATAATCATATATAACATGTATGTAATAAACACAATAACCAAAAGATTTTGTGTGTCTTGTGTAACATGTAATATATCGTATAATGCGCAGGCTTTGATAGCCATTCTTGTCCGATGTACCACAAGGAATTCTAAATAAACAGCAATCGCTATATATTTAAAGTTGGCAATGCTGTGTTGTGCCTAGTCTGTTTAATGAAACCAATGAAGACCACAATTTCTATTCCGTTCCGCAAAGCGGATGAGAGATTATAGAAATGCCCTTCGCTCCTTATTTCCTATACCCTTTGCCGGATTTTCACGAAGATTGCCTTACATGTTTTGGTCATTGAGGCAGAAGGCACGATTCAGTCACAGAGGCTCAAGACCAAAGGTTTGAAACCCCAAGTGAAAACGATTGTACATCCTTAATACTCCTTTGATGAGGCATTGCGCTCATACGAGTATGAATGCATACACTTTCCCTTTTACTTTTTAATATAAATAACTATTCTAGATGAGATACAGTCATTCAATAAATAATAACAATAATTATTAATTTTAGTATTATTTTTTTTTAATATAAAAAAAAAATTNACATATACAACCTCAAGCAAGGTCTCAAGCTTTCTATGCTCTTTCAATGATGCCAACTACATACCTCCCCATTTTGTTACACTTTGTTGAAAACCGGGTAAACAAACATCCTAAATGACTTCCATGAGGAAACACATTGTAGTAAATGTTATGGAACTGATTAAGCTCTTTTTCTGGTACCAATTGAGTTGCGTTCTGAGAAAACTGGACAAAATGCATGTGCGTAAAGTGTCGTCCCAGATTAGCCTGTGCAGTTCGCACAGGCTAATCAGGGACGACACTTTCCGCCTCAATTGGATTTTTGCGAAGAAGAGACTCCATTTAAATGAAAAATGTCATAAAAGCGGAAAGTGTCGTCCCTGATAATCCTGTGCGGACTGCACAGGCTAATCTGGGATGACACTTTACGCACATGCATTATGCCCAGTTTTCTCAGAACACATTACATCCCAACTGTGCTGGCAGATCAGATAGGTCTGCCTACTCACTGTGTGCCTCCTACGAGAGAAAGCTGACACCCCGCCCATGTTCACATCACACATCCTCTGTGCAAAGTGCAGGAACTTCAACTGTGAAAGACAGACGTTCAGAGCTCCAGATAATTTTTTAAGATAAAGAGTATTTCACTCATGACTTTTTTAGCTGATGAGTAAAATACAAAATCAAAGACTTTTGCTGGAGTATTTAAAATACTCCCTCAAAAGTCTTTGATTTTGTATTTTATAAAAAATGTATAAATAAACATGCAGAAAACATGTATTAATAAATAAAGAACATCTACTCACGTTTACACAAACTTGCATTTTGAAATGCTGATCAAATTAATCGAATTGGGTAGCTGTTGGTCCAACTGATAATTACACAAAATACGTATGCCATTTTTTATGATGATTTTTTTCACTTATCAAAAGTATAATTCATGCGTATTTGGAAATTTTCCATGAGTATTTTACGCAAATACGCATCTTATCTGGACCTCTGCAGACGTTACATTATCATTTATTACATCACACAAAATGCACAAAAAAGGGTTGAAAACATCTCCAATATTTATACATTGAATTCTACAGGAATTTCTACCGACAAAAGATTGATTGTAATACAATGGTCTTCTTTATTTCAATTAGACATGAACCCTCTTTCAGGAACATAGAAGAAATAGGACATGTTCTTATAACATCAATGCTCCCCCAAACCTGTATAGCTATTTAATGATATTTCTATCATTCTATTTTCTAATAATTTAAAATCAGACAGCCATGTAAATTTATAAATAAACTGACAGCAACAGGTTTCCTGCAAACAATAAAAATCTCTGTGAAATCAATCCACCACTGACCAGCAGCTTTGGCCTTTGCTTGTACAGTAGCTGACACATGGACTCAAACAATGGCACCGTATTCCCGGTACTGGTTTCCATAGCGATCACTGTCTGCCACTTCTGCTGTTCTGATGTACTCAATTCTGTGCTCAATTCATCTATAAATGAAACAATGTGTGTATTATTTACAACCTCATAGTTTTCTCCTGTAGAGCTTTACATTTCTTAAATGCATCTTTGTCATTAATGAAAGTGGTTAATACATGTTTATCAGAATAAAGCTTGCAGAGTTGTTATGCATATGGTGTCAACATAGTACAATTGCAACGAGATACTACGAATCACGATCACGCCGGTCATGCGGATACTTTGATAACGGATGGCACTTCAACAACAGAGAACAACAAAAGCCACGCGCCAGAGGCAAGTTCTTCAGCTTTTTTTGCATGTTTGTTCTGTTCATTGGGTTTTCAGACAGGGAACATTGTTTGGCCGATTAATGGTATAGCACTTCGTATTGCGAAATAAGAAATTCGCGGGAAAACTGTCGATTATATGAAAAAAAGATGACATTCCATCGAAAATCAGCATGAACTGGATGATCAGTACATATTTCAACAAAATAAAAATCTTTATTGGGGCAAATATCTACCATTCTTCATTGAAATTCTTTCTTCACAATACAAAAGGATATACCAGTTATAAACTCCACTTTTTATTTAGAGTGTCCCAAAAACTAATATAAAGGATATAAATTTAAAACAACAACAAAGGAATTAATATTTTGCCATCCATTATCGAAGTATCCACATGCCCAGCACGTGCCCATCAAGTACTTATTCATGTGTATTTGTTTAACTTCAAAAAGATGTGAAACTTAGAATTTGTGATTATAAGCAAGATGCACTTCAAGACCACAGTTTCAAGTCCCATTAATCCATTTATGCCTAGTGGACTCTCCCATCCTTTCTAAATTGGATCAATTTATTTCCAAAATTAGGGATGTCTGGTATATTTATTTCTATTTTTAGAATTATTCTTACAGAAATTCCTTTAAGCAAACAGCGCAGACCTGATGAGACGCCGCATCATGCGGCGTCTCATCTGGGTCTTTACTGTTTGCCAAGGATTTTTTTCTTGACGCTAGGCATAAATAGGTTAATGTGTTTTCATTACAAAATTTACTTGATACTACAAAACCATGTATACATGCTGGTTAACTATTTCAGTGCTGGAACCGAATTTTGAAGGCCTTTGCAAACAGTTTGGATCCAGATGAGACGCCACAGAACGTGGCGTCTCATCAGGATCCAAACTGTTCGCTATTCTGATAGTATTATTAAAACAAAATCGAAAAAAATGCTAATTTTAGAAATTTAGAAGACAACATTTTAGCAGACGACAAATTTCCCAGCATGCAAAGGGTTAATATGTTTGTGAAGTTTCCTCCATGAAGCAGATATATTTTTTGAGATAATAATTTTTTTTTAATTGTTCGCTATTAAAGGGTCATTACTTCAGTTATTTTGAAAGCAACCACACCAAAACATGAAGGCACACAAATTCACATAATGGTTAATATGTTTGTAAAGTTTCATCGCTCTAGCAGCAATACTTTTCGAGCAGCGTGTGACACAACAATCCAAAGGACTGACAAACAAGGATTGACAAGGGCAAATGTATTATGCTTCCCTCTGAAAGTGAGGGCACATCATTAACCCATTTACTCTAGCGTCTAGAAAAAAGGTCTTGGCAAACAGCGAACGTAGACCCAGATGATGATGCGGCGTCTCATCAGGGTCTGCGCTGATTGCTTTCTGAATTGTTCGCTATGAATAATTTATTATACGGACTATATAAACCTTTTGGAGGTTATGTGTTGTAGACTGAATTATTTCTTTTATTTAGTAACCTGCATTATTTTGGCGGTAGTGATGTCCGTAGATGTCTCACAGCGATCATTATTATTGTCACATATGAATTATGAAACAAAGGAATCAAATTTAGTCAGAACAGTGTTACATATGAGCCGGTCTCTGGGAAAACCGGGCTTCATGCATCCGAGTAAAGCGTCGTCTCAGATTAGCATGTGCAGTTCGCACAGATTAATCTGGGACGACATTTTCTGTTGTTAAAGCCCCATTACGACTCAAAATCAACTAACATTTCGTACAATATTTCGTCAAATAAAGTTGAACAATTAAAAATTATAAGATATATAGCAATTGCCGAAATTTCCACGGGTTGGTAACATAGATATGTGTAGATACAAAATGTTTTTTTGTGACACAATTAATTCCATGTTAAATTCCCGCAAAAATATCTATTGATATCACACACGAACACTAAAATGGTACCATGTTAGTGTTCATGTGTCGTATGAATAGATATCGTTGCGGGGAATTAAAATGGAATTCAATATGCAACAAAAAATGACAACGAGCATTTTGTATCTACAAACATGTATGTTACCAGACCACATATGGCGTTAAAATTTCGGGAATTGCTATAAGGAACAATGGTTTTTAATTGTTTAACTTTATTTTACGAACTATATTACGAAATTGTCGTTGATTTCGAGTAGTAATGGGGCTTTTTAGAATTTTTTAGACTTATTTACGCCCATGCTTTAACCCCAGTTTTCCAAGAGCGCAGCTCATGAACATAATTATTATACAAAAATTTAGGTGCATAACTTTTTACTCATGTGTTAACAGAGAAATACACATCTTTAGAAAATACCATTCAATGTAATGTGATAGGAATACTCACGCGACTAAATTGTCGATATAGAGCATGTATACTATTATGGCCGTTATTGTATTATCGAAGAAATATAACTGAGACCTGTCCCACTGTAAATAATATAGTACAAAGAGAATGGCGTCCCATTTCAGCATCTTCGGGAAAGTCTTATTATTAAATGTTAAATCTCACTTATCTGATAGTCCGGTTTTACATTCGAAAGATTGTCCCAATACGTTTATAAGTATTTGTGTTTTTATCGTTTTGACTGTTATTTTATAAAAAGCGTTCGAGTATTTGGAAAGTTTATTTGGTGGATATCAACATTGTCAGCTAAGGCTCGCGCATTCATTCCCCAGTCCGACTTCACATAACTTGTCAGTCGTTTTTATCAAACATCGAGATCATCGGATAATACTACTATGTTGCTTTACTCCATACGTTCCATTGTAATCCCTTAGATACAAAATGCTCTTTTTTATGTGTTGTAGTACAATATAGTCAACACATGTTCATGTACCAATTAAGTGTTCGTGTGTCGTATGAATAGATATAATTGCGAGAAATTAAAGCCCTTATAACGCTCAAAATCAACGAATATTTCGCAAAAAAATTCGTAAAATAAAGTTAACACATAAACAATCAGTGTTCTTTATAGCAATAGCCAAAATTTCAACGCTAGATGTGGTCTTGTAACATATATTTAAGTAGATATAAAATGCCCTTTTTTATGTTTTTGTGACACAATATATATTCCAAAAAACATGATTTCCCTACCTTTACATCTCGTACACGTATATCAGTTCATTTTCAGAGGCTTTATATAATACGATAGGATTGTTCATTAAATAATATCTCTGGATTATTTCCCCCTTTACCTCTGATGCAAATAGGGCTGTTGTCAATTACTGACACTATTTAATATGTAGTCTTGACAAGAATGAAATAAATAATTATTATAACAGTTAAAAAGCAGTGGCATAATTGCCAATATTTCAATTAAAAATGCCTCTTGTACCTCTATCTGTTTTTTAATTCCTGCATAAATAATTATTTTACATATCATGCTGTGATTATGTTTTCATGTTTAATCAGTTTATGCCATGACCAATACTTTAAGCCAGCTTTAGGCTTACGCCTTAGGCTTAAGCAAAATATCACTTCCAAGATAGATGCAAACACTTCGGGAATCATTGTTTTGTATAGTTTATTAACTTTAATGTATACAAATAGTTTTCAATTCACTTATGCAGGCTTTTCAACTAGACCTGAGATGAAAATAATGAGGTTCAACATCTTAATACTATTAAATACTTTTTTCGGCGTATTGTTTTAATCCAGCTGTTCACCTTAAACGACCTATATCAATAGCTATAAAGTGCTGAGAAAATCTCCAGTAGACGCGAATGAATATATCGGAATATTTTTTGGCTGATTTGAGAGAAATCCCCCAGAACATCGGCCACATCACTACGTATTTTAGTGCATCAAATAGTTTTCTCAGAAAGTTTGAAAGACTCATAAAAACACAATAGGCTCAGTTTCTATTACACATTAAATTTCACCTTGCATAATTTCAGGGTCAGTAATCTGTCAGTTAATCGTCAGGGGAATACATAATGGACTACCGTTAAGGATCTTATGATGATAACACAGTATTGCTTTCAGGATATACAATAACATGAATGATTGAGAAAGAAATGAATATAACCCTATTGGAAAATGCCACTTATTTACATTGTGAGAAAAAAAAACTACCAAAAAACTTAAGGCGTCGTAATAAGGGGAAAATCGTTTAATTAATTATCTTACCACACAAGTGTGACGTTCATTTTTAATTACACGGGTGCGTTACGAATATGTTTTATGTGATAAACATCGCGAGATGTACCATGTTTAATGGTAGAAACTTTATAAACTGTTTATGCAATAAACTTTTAAAGTTGATAAAATAATTGAGTTACGATGGATAAGGGATAAACAAGTGATGCATGTTTAGCAATATTTAGTTTTTTAATAAATCTATATGCAATTACCGAGCGTATATAGAATTGTTTATTTTCAACTATCATAGTTAAAAATTATCGCTGTATATCGTGTTAAATATATTTATTGTTTAAGCTGAAACTGAGTATATACGTTCTTATTACTTTTTATCCCCGCGAAGGTGGGCATAAAGTGATCGAAATTCCGTCACACTTTGCGTTTAGGTTTCGAAAAATGTGGAAAAACACATTGCGTTAAGGTTTACAAAAATGTGGAAAAGGAGGCATATGTCATCCTATGGTGACAGCTCTTGTTAAACGATATAAAACGTTGATTAATGAAAACTATAATACAAGTTCAGAAGAAGTAGCATCAGAAAATAAAGGAAAGAAAAGTTGTATTTAATAGTAAATATTTTTCAGATGAACAGCCAAAAACTCCTTCATGTACAAAAGATATGTACTCTGTTTAGAAATCCCAATCAGATTTAATGTACCATATAAACATTGCTGATTCATTTTTTAACATTCCAGTCATATTCATGTGTTGAATTTAGAATGATATAATATACATGTGTAAATACAAATGTTGAATTGAAATCATAAATACTAGCTGTAAGTAAAAAAGTCTTTATTTTATTTCCCTCTTCTACTTAATCTTCCATCTTTTAAACATACTGAGATCCCTGCATATTATAAATAAGAATAAAACACATTTGTAATAATGAAATACAAATATTTTGACTATTTGTAAATTATTTCCTCTTNCATGTGTAGTGTGTACACAAAGTACAAAAAAAGGCATTCAAACTTAACTTATTTCTAACACAAGCGATCATACTTCATGTTTCATTTTTAATTCTCAATTGAATAATCAGAACTGTAGTTTGTTGTTTACAGTCCAAAAATAACAATTTTAAATTAAAACATATTTCTGAATTTTCATTCATAACTTCTTGGCATGCACACAGGTCTGGGATCTACGTAAGAACGATGTTCTGTACCGTATGCGAGGCCATGCAGACACAGTCACCGGCATGCACCTCTCCCCTGATGGATCATACCTTCTCACTAACTCCATGGATAACACGGGTAACTGGTAACTTGATGTTGCAGTGGTGTTGTGAATATAGTGTCCACCTGGAGGTCATGGGTTGGATCACCACTGTCAGCGTGTTCTTTAGATTTTCCCCATAGACACCAAGTACTGGTTCTACTCAGGAAACTGACTCAAAAGCATTTCAATAAGCATTAGGCTTTCAATGCAATCAAGCTATATTAAATAGGTTTAAAATAACTGGTAACTAATTATCTGCATCATGCGAAAATGGGTCATATGCCATATGTGGCCAGCACATCTCCAGTTCAGCTTGCGCAATCGTGTTATCGTAAGTGCGCAGGGTATCTCCTGACCAGACTGCGGGGATGTGAAGGCTGGTCTGTAGCTTCAGCATTTAACGCTTCCTCCACGTTTTTCCAGGAAGGGCTCTTACGTAAAGGGTTTAATTTATTGTTAGCGCTTTGACAGTGACGTTAAATTGTGTCCTAGAGAACATGGATTACATATATGTGTAACATCTAGCTTTTTGATCTCCTAGATCATGGCTTCCTGTTTTTGTTTCAGTTCGTATTTGGGATGTACGTCCATTCGCCCCACAAGAGCGATGTGTGAAAATTATGCAGGGTCATCAACACACATTTGAAAAGGTTTGTTGACTTGGATCCTTCACTGTATTTAACAGTATTGAAAACATATTATGGAGGTTTAGTGAAAGTTCTCACACGTTTTCTGTGCAAGCCAAGCTGATCTATCTATCTATCCAGTACTAGTAGACAAACGCTGGTAACTGACAACTGCCCTACTGTGGTAGGCAATCTACGTTGGTCTATTATTTATATAAATTACAATAGTATTAACACTTAAGATCAACAGAACCTGTCCTGTTTCAGACGAAGCTCTATAATTTTCTGTAAATACCTGGACTTGTCAACATTTTATGAGCCCCATTACTGTTTCTCTGCACAAAGACAAAAAGTGTCGTCCCTGATGAGCCTTAGGGACTTCACACTATAATCTGGGACGACACTTTTTCATATGCATTCAGTCCAGTTTTCCAAGGGCATATCAAGGCTTCTGTGCCTAACTCCTCCAATATTTTGCTTGCCATTTTCGTTAAACTTTAAGGGGAATAATTATCTGAAAGTGCTACAGAGCATATTGTCAAGGTTTCACCATTTACATATTTTTAGGAGTGCCCTTTGTTGAAAAATACACATGAAAGATTTTGTGCGCAACTCCTATATTTTGCATGTAATTTTTTTATGTCCCTTCTTTGAAGAAGAGGGGGTATAGCGTTTTTGGCCTGTCTGTCTGTCATTGTGTGTGTCTGTCTTTCTGTGTGTCTGTCCCAAAACTTTAACCTAGGTTAAAGTTTGGCCATAACTTTTGCAATATTGATGATAGCATCTTGATATTTGGTATGCATGTGTTTCTCATAGAGCTGCACATTTTGAGTGGTGAAAGGTCAAGGTCATCCTTCAAGGTCAAAGGTCAAAAAACAAAATCCAAGGGAAGTTACAAGCTTTAAAAGGAGATAATTTCTATACCTGCCAAATGATAAATAGAAATTATATTTTAAAGCGGCGCAGTAGGGGGCATTGTGTTTTTGACAAACACATCTCTTGTGTCAAACTGTTACAGAATATTTATCGGCAATTGATAGAGCATACATGGTCAAGGTTTCACGATTGTGCGATTTCTTAAGAAATTATTGCCTTTTGTTTAAAGTTACATAATGCCAGGGCCTTGTGATTGCAGTTTTTATGCCCCCGAAGGTGGGCATATAGTGATCGCACTGTCCGTCCGTCTGAAATTCCGTCACATTTAAAGTTTAAAGTTTGCGTTTAGGTTTCAAAAAATGTGGAAAAAGGGGACATATGTCATCCTATGGTGACAAGCCTTGTTTCTTCTTTTTTTCCCTTAAAAATTCAATTACAAATTCCTACTGTACTAACCTTTGAACAACAATGCACCCTTGGCATGGAATTCACTGTCTATGACAGCTCCTTTTTCCTCCTTGATCGATTTTATTTCATTTGTTAAATGAGCCTCGCGCTGGGAAATGGGGCTCAATGCATGTGCATAATGAGTCTTCCCAGATTAGCCTGTGCGTACTGCAAAGGCTAATCAGGGACAACACTTATGGCTTTTATGGTATTTTTTGTTGAATGGAATTCTCTTCTTAGTGAAAATCCAGTTTAAGCGAAAAGTGTCATCCCTGAATGATAAGCCTGTGCAGATTGCACTGGCTTATCTGGGACAACACTTTAAGCACGTGCAATAAGCCCCGTTTTCCCAGAGTGCAGCTCAATTATTTTATTTCCCAAGAACCTGTTGCGGTGTGCCTGGGCCCCGGACGGCAGCAAGGTTGGGGCGGGCTCCGGGGACCGGTTTGTGTACGTATGGGACACCACGTCCCGTAGGATACTCTACAAGCTGCCTGGGCATGCGGGCTCCGTTAATGAGGTGGTCTTCCACCCGGAGGAACCTATTGGTGAGCCTAGCTTGGATTGTAGTACTCTTAACCCTTTCCCACTCAGGAGCAAAGTGAAAATTGCTATATGCAACCAGCATAAAACCAGAACAGCTTGCGAGTAACTTGCAGTATGGTTAGGTTTTATACTGTTTGCATCAGTATGTTAGGGTTTGAAATGAAGCCTTTTAAAACTTGACTCTGGCAAGAATGGTCTTTAATTATGCCCCCTTCGAAAAGAGAGGGTATATTGTTTTGCTGGATGAAGGTCGGTCTGTCGGTAGACCAGTTCGTTTCCGATCAATAACTTTTGAACGGATTGACCAATTGGCTTCATACGTCTCATGTGCATTGTTCAGTAGATGACCCTTATCATAATTGGGGTCACTAGGTCAAAGGTCAAGGTCACTGTTACAATAAGTGTGAAAATCGCTTCCGATCAATAACTCGTCAACCAATTCACCAATTTACTTGATACTTAACATGTGCATTGGCCTTGGACAGTAGATGACCCCTTTTGAAATTGGGGTCACTAGGTCAAAGGTCAAGGTCACTTCACAAAAAATGTGAAAATCGTTTCCGATCAATAACTCGTCAATGTATTGACCGATTGTCTTGATACTTCACATGTGCATTGGCCTTGCACAGTACATGACCCCTATTGAAATTGGGGTCACTAGGTCAAAGGTCACTGTCACAAAAAATGTGAAAATCTTTTCCAATCAATAACTCGTCAACCTATTTACCAATTGACTTGAAACTTCACATGTGCATTGACCATGGACAGTAGATGACCCCTAGTGAAATAAGGGTCACTGGGTCAAAGGTCAGGTCACTGTCACAATAAGTGTGAAAATCAAGGCCCTGTTTTGGGGGCATATGTCTCCGACCGTGGAACTCTCGTTTCATATGATTTTTTTAGGGAGTAAAAACCAGTCAAAATGCGTATCTAAGCGGGAAAGGGTTAAAGTGTATGGTGGTCTGACAGGAAAATCTGTTCACAACCTGTTGGATTTCTTCTTTAGAGAAACTTTGATTTCTCAAAAAGAAATTTAAAAATATCTCTTAACTCTCAATTGCATGAGCATGCAACATGTATCTGTAAAGTAATTCTTTCCTTTAAACTTTTATTTATCAATTCTTTTTGTAAATATTTTGTTGTTAGTTTTTTTGTAGTTTATGACATGTTTTTTTCGTGGAATAGGGCATTTAATGCCTTTAATGGATATACATGTTATAGATATTGATACATCTGCTGATAAATCTTTGTGTTTGTTGGTAAGGTACAGTGAACTACCTCTATATCGAATGGCCCAGACTAAATGTCTTCACCTTGTGCTTATCCAAATATATCAGTAAATTGATAAAATGCTGTTAAAACAACCAAATATTATTTTGTTGATATTTTTCAGTTGCCTCTTGCGGAAGTGACAAAAAGATTTTCCTTGGAGAAATAGAGTGAGACAAAGATCTGCCTTCATTTTGAGAGAGAATCTGATATGTTCTGTACCTGAGTGACCGATCTTTGAACATCTGATTGTGTGTGAACCGTAAAACACAAACTGTTTATTTTGGATGAAGCCAATTTACATAGAGTACACCTGTAGTGATCTGCTCACAGTTTCAGATTATTTTGTATTGTATGATTAAGACTTTTGGGTGGTTTTGGTGCAAATAGACACACAGAGGCCATTGATTTGGCCCATGATTTTTTTATAGAGAACGTACTGTATTGACAGATTTCTGATAATCAATTTGTTGTACAGTTTAACAGTTGAGCTTGTATACATGAAACAGAATTTAGCTTTATACTGTGAAAATGTATAAATGTGAAAATCTGTGACTAGAGATTAGGATGCTACATTAACATGTTGTAAGAAGAGTATCTGTTATTGGTAAAGCTTAAATACCTATCAATAATGAATTGAAAAAGTAAAGATAACAGCCACTTAGCTTAGCATGTGAGTTACAAATATGGAGGTAGACTACCGGTATTCAAACCTAAGAAATATGCCACTTTTTTAAATGTTAAATTATCGTTGATTTATAATTTCTTGTAATTTCATACTTATTTGTCATGTGATTCACTATTATAATCATGTAATTCATTAATAAAATGTTTCATGCTTTGTTTTCGTTTTCAACGTTTTTAGTTTAATTTCTGTTGCACTTTTGCCCTATCCTTATATATGGTGATGTTATATGAAAAAGAGGAATCTGTATCTATGTCCAAAACACCATAACACATATTTAAGAGTAACACTATTTATTCAGCAACAGAAAATATATGTGTCGTGTTCTGAGAAAACTGGGCAAAATGCTTGTGCGAAAAGTGTCATCCCAGATTAGCCTGTGCAGTCCGCACAGGCTTATCCGGGATGACACTTTCCAAGAAGAGACATCATTTAAACGAAAAATTCAATAAAAGCGGAAATTGTCGTCCCTGATTAGCCTGTGCGGACTGCACAGGCTAATCTGGGATGACAATTTACACACAAGCATTTTGCCCAGTTTTCTCAGAACACGACTNGGAACACTGATGCTTATTACAATGTCTAAAAAAAAAATTGCTCCCCAATTCAAAGTAAAATAACATTTTGTTAATTATGAAGATGACCTAGAGTAAGACACAATATTTTAAAGGACATTTTGATAATGGGCATATGAATGATCTAGTTCACATTTTTTTAAACAACATAAATTTACACACACTGACACAAGCCTGCAAGCACTGTGCTGGTTAAGTACATGTATTAACTGGACCTCATATTTTTTTTCGTTTTATATACCAGTAATCATGCATACGTCAGACATTTTTTCTTTCTCAGGTACATGTATTTAATATGCAAGAAATTAACTAAACATGTGGAATGGTTCCGAAAGAGATTAACACAACTTAATACATAATTATGCTTTATAATATTGTTACATCATATTTGCAGAATCAATTATTCAATCACAGAAAGTACATAAGAAAAGAACAGTCTTTTTAATCTTTAATTCAGATGGAGAAAATATGTATGCTCACATATCGTATGTTCTAGTATGTAAAAACAAATAAATAAAGATTCTGAATAAAAATGTTGATATGCTGATGATTATGAAAGATAAAAAAAACAACATTATTTCATAATGCAGAAAAACACAGAACGTTTAAAATAAGAACCCTGGTAAAAAGGGAAAATATACAGAAATGGTTGTATAACAAATTGCACATAATGCCATAACTAGAACAACACTGTGTGTTAAATGGACTCCTAAATCCTCACATTCCACTGGTTGTCACAAAAACCTATGCAACCATTTCAGCCTCACTTTGGGAAAATGGGGCTTAATGCTTGTGTATAGTGTCCTCCCAGATTAACCTGTGCGGTATGCACAGGCTAATCTGGGACAACACTTTGCGGCTCAAATGGATTTTCAATAAGAAGAGACTTCCTTTAAACAACAAATACAATAAAAGCAGAGTGTGCACAGTCTTATCTGGGATGACACTGTACGCACATGCATGAAACCTTGTTTTCCCAGAGTGATGCTCATATGTATACTTAACCCTTTGCATGCTGGGAAATTTGTCGTCTGCTAAAATGTTGTCTGCTAAATTTCTAAAATTAGCATTGTCCTTGATTTGTCTTCAAAGAATACTATCAGAATAGCAAACAGTTTGGATCCTGATGAGACGCCACGTTCTGTGGCGTCTCATCTGGATCCAAACTGTTTGTAAAGGCCTTCAAAATCCGGTTCCAGCGCTCAAAGGGCTAAGCGCACAAGTTCACATGCTAAACAACATGTTTACCAAACTTCATCATTCCAACAGTTATATTTTTAGACTGCCTTGTGACATATGTTTACTAAAGAATATTAAAAAAGGGTCATAACTCTGCTGATCAATGTCCAATTTACAACTAAATACTGGGGGGTACAAGTTCTCATGTTGATGAAATATAACACAGCACTTTACTAAGTTTCACACAACACAAGTCCAAAAATGTGCTGTCCATGATATTTGTTTAAAAGAGCAATAACAGTACTCTGCCACTGCACTGGAAGGGCAGATAAGTGGATATGGGCAAATCTATTCCCCCTCCCCTCCTGCCTCCAGCCTGACCCTCTGAAAGTGGGAGCATAGAAATGATGTGGAGCAGTTGTACGCATGAATAAACAAGAGATGTGTTTGTTAGAAACACAATGCCCCCTACTGCACCGCTTTGAAATAAAAATTTTATTTATCATTTGGCAGGTATAGAAATTATCTCCCTTTAAAGATTATTACTTCCCTTGGATTGTGTTTGTTGACCTTTGACCTTGAAGGTTAGGATTACCTTGACCTTGACCTTTCACCGCTAAAAATGTGCAGCTCCATGAGATACACATGCATGCCAAATATCAAGTTGCTATCTTCAATATTGCAAAAGTTATGACCAAGGTTAAAGTTGTGGGACTGACACATACAATGACACACACATACAATGACAGACAGACAGGCCATTAACAATATACCAATAAAAATTCAGGATAGGAGGTTGTTTTGCCATCAGCACCAAAGGTTGGGTGGAACATCATGACAACAATTGCCTTTTTTGAGTAAACCAATATATGAGCCTTGCTCTAGGAAAATAGTGCATAACACTTTGCATGCTGGGAAATTTGTCTTCTGCTAAAATGTCGTCTGCTGAATTTCTCAAATAAGCATTTTCTTTGATTTTTTTTCAAAGAATACTATCAGAATAGCAAACAGTTTGGATCCTGATGAGACGCCACGTTCTGTGGCGTCTCATCTGGATCCAAACTGTTTGCAAAGGCCTTCAAAATTCGGTTCCCGCACTGAAAGAGATAATGCATGTCCTAAAGGTGTCGCCACAGATTAGTCAATGCAGTTCACACAGGCTTATCAGGGACGACACTTTCCGCTTTAATGGAATTTTTCATTTAAATGAAGTATCTTCTGAACGAAAATCCAGTCTAGGCAAAAAGTGTCATCCCTGATTAGCCTGTGCAAACTGCACAGGCAAATCTGGGATGAATATTTACGCACACAAGAGGCTCATATGGCTTTGCAATCCACATTTAAAGTTGTACAGCATACGAGAACGACTACTGTTTGAAAGATATGTTTGTCCGTATTCCGGTAAACAAGAGCCACCTCAGTTAACAGCTTTGACAGATCTGTTTGTCCATAGCATTGTAAACAAGAGCAACTACTGTTGACTGCTTGGAGAGCTCTGTTTGTCTGTCTCCGCCTGCTGCAGACACTGCTGTGCAGGCTTGAAGTCCGGCTTGATGCTGAGAGCTTCCTTCATGTCGTAGATCGCCTCTTCAAAGCGACCTGAAATATTAGTTTGTAGCCCCATGCACACTCAAAATCAACGAAAAATTCGTAAAATATTTCGTAAAATAAAGTTAACCCATTAAAATCAGTGTTCCTTATAGCAATATCCAAAATTTTAACGTTAGATGTGATCTGGTAACATAAATTTAACGAGATACAAAATGCTCGTATTTATTTTTTGTGGGACAATATATTCGATTTAAATTTCCCGCGTCGATTTTTATGAGTTAACTTTATTTTACGAAATATTTTACGAAATATTCATTGATTTTGAGTGCTTATGGGGCTTTAAACCTATTTACTTCAGCTTGATTGCATAGAAAGCCTAAGACTTTGAAACGCTATTAAGTCCGTTTCCTGGGTAGAACCAGTACTTTGCAGGGAGATCTAAAGAACGCTCCCACAGTGGGAATCGAACCCGTGACCTCTTGCTCCCTAGACAGACACCATATCCGCTAGGCCACTGTTATTGCTTTTTCCTGCAACCTGAAATATTGACGGACGAGGCATGTATTCACCAGACAATTCTTAGAATAAAGAATATTCTTTAAATTGGAATATTCAAGAATTGCTTTAATTTTGAGTCCAACTTGGCCTAATCCACATCCATCTACATCATTCGGCCTGAAGAACATTTTGTTAAAGACATAATCACCAGTGGCAGCCTGCATCTAATCAAATGCTGAATGTATTTTTCTCGATTTTAATAAGTCTATTCTTAAGTCTTACCCTTTGCATGCTGGGAAATTTGTCGTCTGCTAAAATGTTGTCTGCTGAATTTCTAAAATTAGCATTTTCTTCGATTTTTTTCCAAAGAATACTATCAGAATAGCAAACAGTTTGGATCCAGATGAGACGCCACGTTTTGTGGCGTCTCATCTGGATCCAAACTGTTTGCAAAGGCCTTTAAAATTCGGTTCCAGCGCTTAAAGGGCTAAGAATGGGTTGGTTAATAGGGGTTTTGTTACACTTAACTCCAAACCAGCTAATGTAACAAGATTATTTTCTGTTGATTGAAAATCACGAACATTATTATGTAATCGTTGGAAAATCTCAAAAACAATCTTCATGTCCTTTTATAGAAATTTTATTTTTCAAACATGTTTTATCCAAGTGAGATGATAAGTGCCAGTGTACCATTGCTAATATTGAGCCCTGTTTATGACCTTATGTATGCACTCTTTCAATAATCTGCCTCAACTGTTAAGAAACTTAAGTATTATGCAACAAAGGATGCCATATCAGTATCTGATAGTGATAACATGTCTTGGTTAGCCTAGGCTAGCAATAAAACTGTTTGTTTCCAATTGCCTACCTACCTCATGAAATTATCCCAACTCAAAAAGATTTTTTGGTAAAATCAGACCATTTTTCAGGATTTATCTAGTTTTCATATTGATGTTTGGGATAATAAATTATAAATTGAATGCCATGTGTGTCAAAGACAATCTTTTTGAAATTGGCAAACTTTAACATGCAAACATAAAATCATTTGCCTGCCCATTACCTGCAACCCTGGGAAGGCAATGACAAACAAACAATTTTTTAAAGATTTGCCATAAGAAAACTATTTTATGGCCCCTTCCATATTTAATGCTCATGCAATGGCAGTTGCAAGAGTACGGTGAANCGGATTTTGAAGGCCTTTGCAAACAGTTTGGATCCAGATGAGACGCCACAGAACGTGGCGTCTCATCAGGATCCAAACTGTTTGCTATTCTGATAGTATTCTTTGAAAAAAATCAAAGAAAATGCTAATTTTAGAAATTCAGCAGACGACATTTTAGCAGACGACAAATTACCCAGCATGCAAAGGGTTAAATACCAAACTGTTATTATATATTTCAACATGTGATAAATTGTGTCATATAAGGGAATTTTGCCAATGTGCTAAGGATTGTCTAATTTGAAAATTAATTTTAAACAAAAATGAGTTATCATCCTGAAACATAAATACACCAAAATAATAACAATATTTTCACGGTCGGTAAACCAGAAAACACATTTTGCATGCATAACAGTGACTCACCTAACCTATAGTGGATTAACCCCCGGTTGTAGTGTGTGAAATACAGGCTGGAGTCGTAAGACAGAGCCTTCGTGTAGTCCGATATGGCTTCTTCAAAATCCACCTTCTGGTAGCGTACGAAGCCTCGTTCGTTGTAGCCTATGGCTATCTGCTTAGACCTTAAAAATATTAAGTAAACTGCATATAATGACTATTATTTGTAAATGCAGGTAGCAAGATTGCTCCAACATACATGTAGGACATTTTATTAGCCATGATTCAAAATGCATGTGCTGGAATTAGAATTGATATTGTCTTCTGGAATAAAGTGTAAACATTAAAATTAAGTTTAGATCACCATGTTTTGCACAATAGGTAATAATGTATGCTTATAAATGAATACAACTTACAAGGTACATTTTTCGAATAAATGAGTACAAAATTCCAGAACCAAAAAAAAATGGCAAGCTATTTTTTATTTTTTTCATGCATGTAAATTTCATTAAAAGTAAAACATACATTTAAACAAGGGATGTGTTTGTCAGAAACACAATGCCCCCTACTGCACCGCTTTGATTTATTTTTTATTTTTTTACCTTTGACATTGAAGGATGTTGACCTTTCACCACTCAAAATGTGCAGCTCCATGAGATACACATGCATGCCAAATATCAAGTTGCTATCTCCAATATTGCAAAAGTTATGGCCAATTTTAAAGTTTTCGGACGGACGCACAGACGGACAGTTCAACTGCTATATGCCACCCTACCGGGGGCATAAAAAAGAAATGGATTGATTTTGAATATAAGTGCAAGCTAAAGCTGATTTTTGCAAGTTGACAAAAAAAAAATGAATTTGAGAAATGTCTGCATGCAATGCTAGTCTGAACAATTGTAAGCTCTCTGAAAGTCGCCATGGCATGGTCAATAATGGTGTCCGCTTAGCGATCAGGTGGTCACGGGTTTGATCCTCACTGTAAGAACGTTCTTTAGATCTCTCCCAAAGACTCAAACACACCAAGTACTGGTTCTACCCAGGATTCCTTGTATAGTCAAAGTGTGTTGATGCTCAACAGTGTTTTGTTCTGTACAAATTTGGGGCCTGTATAGGGGACCCATTCCCAAAGGAAAAAAAGTATATATTTTTTCCAAATGGGACCTAAATTTTCCCAATTGAAGGTTTCCAATTTTTATTTTTTTATTTTCTCAACATTTATTTCATCTCCCATCCAGCTCTATAAGTTGAATCTAATGAAATTAATATTGAAATTACTTTTATGCTCAATTTTAAAGTATTTGTTAGCAAAAAAACAACAAAAAACAATACTTTCCCAATTTTAGTCCAAACAACGCGATTTTTCCAAATCCAAAGCGACCCAAACCCATTCCCAAAATGGTGAAAAAAACACTGCTCCAGAGGAGCCTAGTTGTTCTTGAATGCTTTGAGCTTTTATGAGTACATTCGTATAGCAACCTGGAGGGCCAATAGCTGGGAGTTGGATGATTGCAACTACAGAGTAGCCCTGCACTTAATGGGAAGATGAAGGGACCTTTGAATTTGAGCCCTGGCTGCATGCAATGCTAGTCCAAACAATTGTTACTTCTCAGAAGCGACCTTTGACAATTTCTAAAATGACAGGTTCAATGTGTAGAACAGATTACTATTCATGCTACATGAATTTCATGAAGAGCCTGAAGTAGAGGAAATGATTTGATAATTATTTTATGAACGTCAAATCATTCATTATAATCCCTTGAACAACAACGAAAACAGTATTTTGCGACATTAATTTTTAATTTTAGGGTCATACTTCAAGCTGCTGTTTCGCACGATCAACTAAGCAAGGAGATCCTCAGGACACTACACTGGCTCCCAATGCATGCACGTGTAATGTTTAAGATACTAGTGCTCATGTTTCGAACTCAATGCGGCACCGCCCCAATCTACATCAAAGAGCTGTTCACAACTGATGAATATCGATACAGCCTTAGATCAATTGAGGATAATAATTTCAACATTCCAAGAAATAGAAAAAGAAGGCTGATCGATCAATAGCAGTGATTGGACCAAAGTGGTGGAATGCTCTTCCAAAAGACTTAAAATGCACGCAGAGCGAATTTCAATTTAAAAGTTCTTCTTCCGGTAAAGGTCAGGAGTCTTGATAGACTGTACGGTTGACCTAAACTTAACTTAAAACACATTTGTTTTGCGTTTTCTATGTTAAATAATTGTTAAATAATTTGTGCGCAATAAAAGTGTACTTGTATTTGTAAGATTACTCAGAACTGATATCAGGGACACAATTTAATCTTAATAATGATAATCTCATCGGGTACATGCATGCCTGGGAATAAATTATGATAAAAATAATGATAGTCATAATAATAATATATTAAAAATATAATAATAAGTATGATTATCAATAAAATGATAATAGCAAACATACGGATTAAAAAAAGTACAGAGAGAAAAGGGAGATAATCTTACAGATTTTCTCTTGAAATTGGATTTTCTGTAAAACGCAGACACTTTTTGGCTTCTTCAATGCAGTTTGTATATGCTTCTATGCATTTCTCTTTGTCTTCCCTATTGTCTGCTGGTGTAGTGTCTGAAAATGAGCAAAAATCTGGAATATTCGCTTTGCACTCACAGTTTGTCGACATCTTGTGCTGGATTTAATTACAGTGGAGTTAAGCGCCCTTGACTACTCTGCGCCATTTGCACGCGGAGGTTATCTCGTAAATGAATCGTAACAAATGAGTATATTTTTGTAAAATTAATGATTCAAATGAATAACTAGCGAGATATTACTATGGTAAGTTGGTTTCACTTATTACGATTAGTTGTTTTGTGTATTGATTCGTGCATTTTAGAGAGAGATTTTGCAGTTGTTTGTTGTTGAAGTTTGACCTAGTTTAGCGTTGTTGCCAAAAATCCCCGAGATACGCATACGATCTGATTAAACTACATAAAGGATTTCAGTTGCTATAGACTCTGTACACAATGATGTTTAATATGGTTTTCTAAAACGTTGAATTCAAATGATTTCGTTGTTTTACATTTATTTTTGTATTTTCATCTTTTATTGCTTTTTCATGTTTAGGCTTGTTGCATATTTGGGCTTGTTTTTCCTAGTTTTGTCATGTTTTCAATGTTTTCAAAGTAAAAGAAGACTCTACTGTTAGACTAGACGTTGTGTTGTCCCTCTATTTTTTTTCTAACATTCTGTTAATGACTTGCTTTGTAACATTTTCATCAATCTCTAAAGCTTTGTTGATCAATATTCAATGGATACAAATATATTTAAGTGATTATTTAATGTACATTTATGTAAGATCTGTGCTATTTATTATTTTTAAGTAAGCACATTAAAGTGAAGCAGAAGGAAAAAGTAGCTATGGTTTATGACATGTTAACACTTTTCAACACTTCAAATAAATCAGTATTTACATATACTGATTATCATATACTTTAACCCTGTTTTCTCTCGGGTTGGCAATTCTGTGATTATTTCTTTCATGTCCCCCGTTTTTATGCCCCCTTCTTCAAAGAAGAGGGAGTATATTGTTTTTGGCCTGTCTGTCATTCTGTCTGTGACTCTGTCTGTCATTCCCAAAACTTTAACCTTGGTCATAACTTTTGAAATATTGAAGATAGAAACTTGATATTTGGCATGCATGTGTATCTCATGGAGCTGCACATTTTGAGTGATGAAAGGTCAAGGTCATCCTTCAAGGTCAAAGGTCAAATATATGGGTCAAAAGGGGGCATTGTGTTTCTGACAAACACATCCCTTGTTTGTTTACAAACTAACCTGTGGGACCAACTTGTTAAATCTGCAAGAAAACACCTCTTGCTGCAAGTATGAATTGATTATAAGTATTTCAATGGAAGACATTGTTTGAAGGCAGCCCAAATATACTAAAAATCCATCTTGAAATGATATTACACATTCAACATTATATATATTCACTTTTTCCTCCAGAAACCCTGTCAAAAAAGTTAGAGTCAAGGCCTGTTAAATTTATTTAAAACATATTTCATTGGACACTCACAGTGCTTGAAAATATCTTCGATATTTAATTTTGTATCTTATTATTAAATTCTATTCATTGAAACTTTATTGTTTGGTTTGATGGTATGTGAAATCGTTGTTTATTCATGTTTTCTTTAAGATTAGTGCTATCTAAACATTTTACATCTGGAATACGCAGTGTGATGTTGAATAAGAATGACGAAATGAAGTAAAGTAAAAAATTATTGTCTCTTCCATTGTTTACAGTATATAAACAGGGTGTTAAGATGCATATTATTACCGGTATTCCTTAAGTACCTCGAGAATAATGGGTTTCACTTCAACTGTTGAATTTTTGCACTTTGATTTGTTCTGTGTAACCTGAACCTCCTGTCCAGTCAAATTAATGGATAATTCAGTGATCAAACTAAACACGATCTCAGTCTGCTAAATTTTACTACAAAGATGCCGATATTTTCATGAGCATGATCTAAGTCTCAAGTAAAAATATAATCTCAAAAAGTCAAAATTGCTTGGTCATGAAGCTAAAAATTTTACTACAAAGACGCGGATATTTTCATGAGCATGATCTTAGTCTCAAGTAATAATATAATCTCAGAATTGCTTGGTCATGTAGCTAATTGTTATATATGCCCTAATTTTTCTGGCCCAAATCAGGACATTTCGGGAAAATTGTCGAGACATTTGACCTCTTGGCGGTGGGCCTGAAAACCTTTTTTTTATGGAGTCCCTGATTATACAGATCTATTTTATGAGCGAAAAAAGAGAAGGATCAAAGAATAATAACAATAAATAGGAAGATCAATTGAGTGAATTGACATGTAGTAAATTAATAGTAATAACTGTATATAATCAGGGGGTTTTCAGCACTGTCTGTGCCTCCGGAAAATGGAGGCATTCCCAAAGCAAACGGACCCATTCCCAATCGAATCTTGATAACATATTTCCCAATTCCATTTTTTTTTTTTTTTTCTAAATCGTAAAAAGTAAACATAATTTATACCGAAAGAGTGACTTCCCTTCATCCGCGACATAATGAAGCCTTTAGCGACTCAGATAAAGTTCAGTCTTAATCAAATACATTCAAATATGAAATGAATAAACGTTGAACATGCCCAATATTGCATGTGTATAAATAAAGAAGACAAAATAACAAATAAAAACAAATTTATTTGTTAAACCACTGACTTATTTGAGCATGATAAATTCACAATGTTTTCCTAAAATGAGCTGTTTCATCAAAGCAAAAATTCCCAAAATGGACAATTTTGTTGATAAAAAATTCCCAATATGGTCAGACTCCTTTTCCCAAAATAGGCAAAAAAGCCCCTGATAATACAATACAAAAAAATAACAATATTTCCAGCATCAGTGATTTCTAGAATACCAGACACTGGTAAAACGCAGATTACAATGATGTCAGCTTTGCACATTGCATATATATGTCGAAAATATTTTCAAAGAGCAGACAAATACTGGGACAAGTAGGTCTGGCATAAATTTTGCTCACGGACAAGTAGAATTTTGCAGTTAACTAGTCCGTGGATTTAGGCTTTGACAGTTTCAGCATCTTGAATGATATTTTTGCCAATAAAATGTGCCACATTTAGCAAATTTCGTGACATAGATTTTTTATGAATTTCTTGCATTAGCAAATGACTGTGAAATCCTGCCGGTTCATATAAATATTCCCGCCTTTAGTTTTTCAGGATAATTAAAGCATATGTCACATGATTTTATTACTAAGCCTGTGGTCTTGGGTCTAATTCTTAAACCAAACTCTACAAAATGCACCTAGTGTCAGTTTACTAGGTATCTTGAATGGTATAATACATGATTAACATGTGTGTTTTTTATTGCACATTCAGACTGTAGAGACTTACTTATATCATAAAATATACCGTATATTTTATTAAACATGCAAGCCTCTACATGTACTTTATACATGGTGTTATACAATGTATAAAGTACATGCACATGTATAAAAAGTCCTCTGACTCTAAATTATATGTGGTCGTAAAAAAATAATCATTGTGCATATAATTTGACGTCTTAAGTTTAGTATTTTTGGATAATCAGTGATTTGCTACAAATTTGATATATTCAAATATTGTCTTGGCTTGGATGGTTAAAATTATTTAGTGTAAACCATTCTCAATAAAATGAATGTTTAACCATGTTTTTAACAAAGTTGAAAATTCTGGATTATTAAATTGGTAATGGTGGGCAGTTTCCAGTCAATAATTGTTGGTTTCGTGGACCCATCTTGATGAAAATTTGGGTACTGTTATGACAAGCTTGCATGGAGACCTAGCTTGGGATTGTATTTGGGGCAGGTTGGGTCAAGGTCACTATTACTTAACCCTTTGCATGCTGGGAAATTTGTCGTCTGCTAAAATGTTGTCTTCTAAATTTCTAAAATAAGCATTTTCTTCGATTTTTTTTTCAAAAAATACTATCAGAATAGCAAACAGTTTGGATACTGATGAGACGCCACGTTCTGTGGCGTCTCATCTGGATCCAAACTGTTTGCAAAGGCCTTCAAAATCCGGTTCCAGCGCTCAAAGGGTTAAAAAAGACAAGTAGTTTGGATGGTGGTATTGCTCTGAAACTTTTTGTGTAGGTTGCTGCATCCAGACCTAGCTCAGGATTGCATTTGGGGCTAGTTGGGTCAAGGTCACTGTAACTGTAACTAAAAATGAAAACATGGTGTCCGCTCAATAACTTGAGTTTTAATGGAGGAATTGCACTGAAATAAGGTGTGAAGCAGGGATTTCCATTGAGTTTGAAAACCCGGAGTCAAATGACGCTATGCTGTAAATTTTCAGGGGTTAAATGAAATAATCAGTGGTCAAAATGATGGATTTCAGAGTTATTTTGATTCTACATAATCAGTAAATGTTTTGCGTATGTTTGATAGTAGTGATGATAGGCAGATAATTTACCGGAGTAAAAAGTGGTAAAATTTAAAAATGCTTGAACCAAAAAGCGGGATTCTGCTTCATTTGAAATCGCTGGTGTACATGTAGGTAGCTTACATGTCATTGCAGCCCTAGCTTGGGCTTGCATTTGGGGCAAGTAGGGTCAAGATGAAGTTCACTGTTTCTAAAAATAAAACAATGGTTTCCGCTCAATTACTTTAGTTTTAATGGAGGTATTGTGCTGAAATGGTATGTATTTACATTGTAATGGTACCTTTCTTGCATATCTCTCTTGGGATTACATATGGGACCATTTTGGTCAAGTTTATGTTTTGTTTTTTTTTTCGCTAGAAACAAAAATTTGCTTGAGGAATTATAATTTCTGTGTGTAGGAAATTTACAAGCAAATCCAGCTTTTGGTGGCACAACTAATGAACTATTTAAATTAATGTAAATAAATTATTAAAGCAACCTGGTTTTGTGGCATTACCATGTTTCTTTTTACAAGTGAAATATGTTGAATTTGGTTATTATCATCACCATTCTATCTAGAGTAAAATTAAACCTTTGATTAGCAAAGTTCTTAACACATCAACCAATTCAGAACAGTATTTTTCAGTAAAATTCTTCTTTGGATGTTTTAATGATTTAAACAGACAATCTATTTATTTTGACATCCTGGTATTTACCAATCCGGTTGGGTACCCTCCTACATTTTTTCCTATTAACTTCACAGCTGTTTGTAATTAATTTTCCAGAGTGTTTAACTCTTCCTTTCCTTCCCTTTGTGTTAGCTCCTGTGCCATACTGTAGGATGCACTGAGAGATATATAAACACTGCTGAGGGATTCTAGGAGGCTGTTTCAGGGATTTGATGTTGCTTCCTTTCTGTCCATTCTTTATACTGATGGATTCCCCTGGCTCAAAATTTTCCATTATAGCCAATTTTACATAACTTTAGCAAATTTTCTGTTGCCAAATTGGTCAATTTGTAGCAATTGACTTATTTGTGTCGCGTTCTGAGAAAACTGGGCATATTGCATGTGCGGAAAGTGTCGTCTCTGATTAGCCTGTGCAGTTTGCACAGGCTAATCAGGGACGACACTTTCCGCTTTTATGACATTTTTGGTTTAAATGAAGTCTCTTTTTAGCAAAAATCCAATTTAGGCGGAAAGTGTCGTGCTTGATTAGCCAGTGCAGTCCGCACAGGCTAATCTGGGACGACACTTTACGCACATGCATTATGCCCAGTTTTCTCAGAACAAGACTCATTTGGCCAATGGCTGAGTAAGCAAAAATAATCCAGACACTGTTTTAGGTGCCACAATACAGTACAGCCCACGCGGAACCAGCAAAGTCTGCGGCTACGCCGCGGACAGTAATTTTAGTACTCGACGGAATCACGCGGCGTATCGACGAGTCACGCCGCGACGATCCGCGCTACCNACAATTGAAACTTAATGTAATTACATAAACCGTTTCAATCCTAAATGACAATTTATAATAGTTTTACGTTATGGTGTAAAAACTTAAGATTACAATCATGTAGCTAATTTGTGGTTTCATTTGATGTATTTTAATCATTAAGCAAGTAAATTACAGAACATTTATAATATTATTATTTTTTCTGTTTTCAGCAAAATGGCTGATTGATCCAGGAATGTAGAAGTGTTGTTTGTGTATCCAAGTGTATTTGTCCATCCATAATACATGTAAGTACATGTACTTGAAATTGAATGCAATAATTGCATGATAAAAAAAAGGTACAGCAAAAATAGTTTTTTTTGGAAAATGTTATACCATTAATGCTTTCATTCTTAACTGGACAGAAAAAAATGTAAATCTGGGAAATGAAAAACAATGGCTGAGAAGATGAATTTGTACTCTGTTTGTAGCTCATACTAAGATGTCCCTGGACCTTCAAAATAAATGGACATTATTTTATATTAAGTCAAAGAGGAAAGAACTTTTCACTACAAAAATATAGCAATGATGATGAGAGCAACTGTAATGGTACCTGCAACTGAACTTTGGATATGTCTGACAGTGTGTTGAGAGTTGGACATACCTTTTTTGTAGAAATAATTTGATAACATTGAGGACACAACTTTTGTCTTCTAAGCCCCAAATTATCTCAGTCCAAACAACCTGTCAGGGCCCATTTTCACCAAACAATTCTAAGTCTTAAGTCTAGGAATAATGAAAGTTCTTTAAATTGATATATTCAAGAATAGCTTAAATTTTAAGTCATACATGTACTTAGCATTAACAACCTTTTATTATGTATTTCTTTAATTAGGATATTTTATTGCCCCCATAATCTTCATTGGTAGTGTGTACGTATGAAAAGTCAGAAGAGCTTTTTCTTGGTTCTATGTCTATTCTTTAATTTTAAGTTTAAAATTGGGTCGGTGAATGCCAGCCCAGAACTAATAAACACGGAAAAATATTGCGTGTTTCAAGATAGCGATGCAGCATGTTAAATTTCAATGTCCACATTTCAGTCTGTACCAGCTGTTAGCCTTCCTGACCCTTAACTGCTGATGGTGTTCCCCAAAACACCTGCGTGTACGTCCTATATGTGTACCATGGTTGTCAAAACATCAAGCCAATGTCGGCCAGACAGATGGAACAACATCGGCCGCGCAAAAAACGCGAATATAAATGCGAAGACTGTGACAAAGTGCTGACTACATCTGAAGGCTTGAACATTCATCGACGAATTCATACTGGTTGGTTTGATTCATTTATTGTTACAAAAATTATTGCATTATAACAGAGATTTCAATTGAAGCAGAAACCTGCTTCTTGATGCAAGCTTTTTGCTATTTTCTCAATTTTGCCTCTTTCAAAAAATCTGCCATGCATCATTTTGATGCAAATGTGACTCAGAAACTAACTCACAAAAATAGTTTATTTCTTACAATTTGTGTTGTTTTCATAGTATTGCAATAAAGTTTATACTAAACAACATATTCAAGAGTACTTAACCAATATGCATTACAATATAACTCTTGACTTCAATATTTTAACCTCTGAAAACTTGACCCCTGAAATTTTCAAGCACATGGGTCAGTTGACTCGTGCTTTTCAAAATCTTTTGAAATCCCTGATTATAAGAAAGGTCACACAAGGCTTGAGGCTAATTTTGCCTAAGTTATTTAAGTGTGAGCTGTCTTTTATCATCATGACATTATATGAGTAACTGTATAGTAACTGAAATAGGTAGCTAAGGTAGGGCATCCAACATGTTACCAGGAATATATAAGGCATTTAATTCTCAAAACTTACACAATTGTTCGTAACCTCATAAAGTCTTCAGAGATTTTAATTAAATATTCTTTGTCAAATGGATGTAAAGTATTTTTTGGTTTCAGCATATTGTCGATTTTTATTCAAAAGTGATAACAGCAATCAATATGAAAATATTTTCTTTGATGATGAGTGAATATAAGAAATGTTATCATCTACCAAAACGAACACATTTTCTATTTATATTATGCTTCTCTATAGTTTGTTTACATTTTCAAATACTTGATTAATGCAGGATTAAGGGAAAAGTAGTTTCATGGATTTTTCATTGTTTAGAACAGTGAATTACCAATTTGCCTATAAACCTTAGAAAGGCATTCAATCAAGGATAAGTAACTACTCTGAGCTGTTATTTCGTGTTCTGTTAACAACCTTTGAAAACAAAAATAAGTCATTATCCCCACGCTTTTTGAAAAAAAGGTGGGGATATTGTGGTTATCTCCGCCGCCCGTCCGTCCGTCTGTCCGTCCGTCCCGGCCAATATCTCCTCCTACACTATTAGCACTTTAGAACCTTGAAACTTAAACACATGGTAGCTTTGAGCTTATGTGCGACCCTGCACTATTTGGAATTTTGATCTGACCCCTTGGTAAAAAGTTATGGGTTGGGGTGGGGCCGGGTCAGAGATTTTCACTCATTTTTTAGGTTATTTTACATTAAGTTCTTCATTTCTACACCGATTCACATCAAATTGATACTGGACCTCTCTTATGACAATACTGTCAATCTCAACCATGCATGGCCCCATTCCCAACCCTGGGGTGCCCCGCCCACATAGGCCACACCCACCCAAAATTGCCTTTTACTATAATTTCTACACGGATTCACTTCAAATTGATACTGAACTTCTCTTATGACAATACGGTCAATCTCAACTATGCATGGCCCCATAACCAACCCTGGGGCGCCCTGCCCACATAGACCACACCCACCCAAAATTGCCTTTTACTATAATTTCTTCATTTCTACACCGATTCACTTCAAATTGATACTGAACCTCTCTTATGACAATACGGTCAATCTCAACTATGCATGGCCCCATTACCAACCCTGGGGCACACCTAGGTCAAACATTCGGCGTGGGGATACGCGTCAGCCTCTGCCGCGCCATTTCTAGTTTCAAATCAACTAGACAAGGAAATCTTTGGTTTGTTGTGCACGATTTTGTTTAAGATAGTTGCACAATGCACAACTTTTCTAATATGATGCGTCTTGTTTCGTTTCAGGGGAAAAGCCCTACTCATGTGAAATATGTGGGCATGCCTTTAGCCGCAAGTGGAACTACACGTGTCATGTCAAGGGCTGTAAGAAACGTGAAACTCATCGTTCCGACTGCCACACTCAAAGTGTTGAGCCCGCTGCCACTCAGAAACTGTGGCAGGAACAATTCCTGAAATCTCAGAAACAAAAGCATGTTGACTTAAAGCCTGAGGATCTCAGTGAAGCATATACTGATAGTGACAGTGTAAACAATGAAATAGTGACCGAAACGGTCAGTGTGGATGAAATTTCTCAGGAAAATGTGTTAACAAATGGACCTAGCTTTGTTGGTAAGAGGCCATATCAACCCCCAACAGAGGGACTGAAAATCCCTCTGAGAATAAATATTCCTTCTTGTGAGGGACTGAATACTGATGATAGTGGTGTAAATATTCCTTCTTCTGACGATACCTCGCAACCCATCGATCTGTCCATTATTCCGCCACCAGCTGCTCAAGTCATCCCCAAACGTCTGTCTCCTGTAACTCGAGAAGTCGCCCAGCAACATAACCCAGCGAAAACTGTTGTCTCTTCAACCGGCTTCTCATCATCTAGTTCTGTGACTTTTCTTACCTCCCTTGGAAACGTTTTGGCAGCTCAACCGTCATTGCTTAATGTGAGCTCATACAGTGTCAGTCCGCCAGTGCGACTGATTAAGAATCTACCCCAGTCAGTGATTGGCCAATCAAAAGAAACCATTTCAATTCAGACAAAACCAATCACTTCGTCCATTTCTCGGATTATTGTGGTGAATCAAGGAAAACAGCTTTTTACTTACGAAATTCCAATAATCAGCAAAGACTTGAATCAAATAAAGCCTGATGCTCATACATGTAAAACAATTGAAATTCCAAATGAATCTGAATATGAAGAAAGCATTCCCTCTCTGTCTAAAGTTACTGATGATAATGATCTGCAGCGGTTTGAACAAATAGCTTCGCAAGAAAAGTTGTTTGAAAGTTGTAGTTCGGTGGAAAGTATATTCGATAAAGGTGACCTGGAAGAGAACTACACTGTTGAAGGTATAGGGGCCATTTGTGAAAGTCTAGAATCAGTGGATAACAGTATAGAAGCCATAAGTGAAAGACTGAACGCGGTTGACGATAATTTTGAAGCACTAAATGAGGATAAGTTTATTGAGAGTGATAATTTTGATTCGTTAACTGCTGCAAAAGAGAAACTGGTCTCTTGCGTATCTGGTTCAGATGAAATTGATGGTGATATTCCTGGTACAAACACTGATTCAGATGAAGTGGAAGATTGTGACCAGGAGTCCCAAGATTGCTCAGTGGTAAAGATTGAAAAGTTCTTAGGTGAAGGTGATCTAGAAAATACCAAGGAAGGTGATCTAGGAGCTGTGAATCAAAAGTCGTCCTGTATGACATTAAGGAACAGGGGAAACAAGTCGTTCAAGAAATTGAATAAGATAAGACGGGAGATTCTTAATGGTAGTTTTGTCCGTGAAATAGATGGTAATGAAGAGGAGAACTTTGTGAAAGAAAAGACTCCTGGTAAGGAAATAAAGATATCTGAAAATAAAGAGGTGATTTTAATCAAAGAACTTGTTGAACAAAGACGGAAAAAGAAGGAATTGAAAGAAGATGTAAGTGAGACGGAGTTTGATAAGATTGTGTTTACTGATTCTGAAGGGGTGAAGTACAGACAGAGAAAGATTGTTCAGCAGAAACTAGTTCCTGAAAATGGGTTTGCATGCAAGGTGTGTGGGAAAGTCCTGACTACTCCCTATGGTCTGACGAATCATTTAATGGTACATGAGGGCCAAAAGCCATTTATTTGTAAGATTTGTAATCATGCCTTCACTAAGCAGTGGAACTTGAAAACTCATTTGCAGAACCGACACAAAATTGAACCAAATAAAGCAGACTTAGAACCCAGGTTTCCTGTGAAATACCCCTGTAATGGTGTAAAGAGAAAACGGGCAGCAAGGAAGGGTGATGAGTTAAGTGAAACTAACTCGTCTGGCCAGGAATTTGATTCAGACGGTCTGGGGTTGTCTGATGGGAGTTTAAATCTGAAGAGAATAAAAGTTGAGAAATTTTGTTTTCAGACTTCTGTTAATGAAGACTGCCTTAAATCGGATCTAAGTAAAGACTTAAATCTTGGGAATTTGGACAGTGTAACGAGAGATGAAATAGTAGTCAGTGATGGTGGTAGGAAGTTTGCAAATGATGAACTGATTGATAAATATTTGCAAGGGTCTTACAATGAAATTGACATTGAAAGCAATTCATTAGACGGTTCTGAAGGAAATATTTTTGATTTAGATGAAGATGATTTCTTGGAAATCAAGCAGTTAGAAAGTGATGTGGATTTAGAGACTATGGTAAATAAAAGTTCAGTAATTGTTCAAGAGGAAACAAGTGTTAATGAGAATTTAGTTGATGTGGCAAACATGGCTCATGAAAACGGAGAAATAGTGTCTGAAAGTTGGAATTTAGAAGAGGCAGGGAATTATATAAAAATGAATGGAACAGCTGAAGGAACTGGAACAGTGTGTTTAACGAAAGTTGTGGAAAATGGGGAAGTGCTTGGAAATGCTTTTGAAAGTAAGAGCAACACATCCCAAGAAATGAAAGTGGACACAAGTCAGATAGAGACTAATCAAAATTGTGAAAGACATGATAGGTCTGAGTGTAAACATGAAGCAAATTGTGTTGCTGATTCGATACGGGATTCTTACAAAAGTAATGAACAATGCGCTACTGAACATAGCAGTGAAAATAAGCAGAGTGAATCTGATAGACATAATGTGGGAAGCAGTGTTGAGAAAGTAGACATTAATGACACCAGTGTTGCTGAAGGTGTCAAAGAACCAGAAAACACAAATTCAGAATCTTCAAACTTTTCTGCTGCACGGGATACAGCAGTAGCTTCATCAGCCAGTAAAAGCTCTAGTGATGACAGCACCCTGAGCAATCTCGATAGGATAATAAACAGTGTTGCCTCTGGGGAAGTGGAGGTAACCATGAAGGACCGAACACTACAGGGCAGTCACGCAAACAGCACGTCTTCCAATGAACACAGAAATGATCTCAGCTCATCCGGCCGCCACATGTACCCCCATGACCGCCCTGGCCATCCTTTCTACCATACAAACTCCGGTCTTCCTCCACCACCCCCATATCATCCACACGCCAGTAGTGGACTTCCACATCATTTCCAAGACCCAAAAGGTCACACACAGACTAGCCCCGCCCATTCTCAGTCCGGTTCATCCGGCTCCGCCCACGGGCATTCTGGTCTTCATCCTAGTATGCTTTCATCTCAGCCATCTAACCAGCATCAAAAGATGGCGGAGTTTCCGCCAAATTATCCAGGAAATCCTCACGCAACTGCTCAGTATGTTGCCTCTATATATGAAGCTCAGAAATATCAGCAGCAGAAGTTTCAACAGCATCAGCAGCATTTAGCTGATCTTCATCAGCAGCAACAGGGTTCTTCACAGCAATATTTTCCTGTTGACACTGGAGGTGATGGAATGGAGGTGACTGGTAAGGATGGAAAACCACTGTTTGAATGCACTGCATGCGGAAAAAAGCTGACGAGTAAGAATGCACTGGAGACGCACATGAGAACGCACACTGGGGAGAAACCTTTCGAATGCCCAGTTTGCAGTAAGAAATTTGCATTTAAAAGCAACTGTACAAGACACATGGCAACTCACAATCAGAGTGGCGGGAAGAATAAAGGTCAGGACGGCACAGAGGGGTCAGCTGACGGTTCTGGCTATGATGATCAGGAAGTAGAGAAGGAGCCATTGGAGGATGGCTCAGACATGGGAATGGACATGACAGGGTTTTCTCCACATGCTCAGGGGGCTGGGGCTGGCATGTTGCCGCCTATGCATACATTGTTTCATTCAGCCCACAATAACAGCGTGCCTTTACAGTCCAATCAAAACCAGGGATATGGCGGTAGTGGTGCATCTCACAGCAAGACGCCAAATCAAAGCCCGCAGCATGAGGCCAATACTAGCCCGTACGCTGAATATCCACAGGGTCATCCGGGCTTTTATCCGGGAATGTACGACCAATATCAGCAGCAGCAAAACCTGCATCACACGTATGGCAGCAATCCTTACATGCCTCCTACTAGCTCTATGCAAAAACAACAAATGCCTCCCTCTCCATATGGTGGTGAATATGCACAGACCCACAGGCAGCCTTACGGGAGCTCAAACGTTTCTCCACAGACCTCAGTGCCTGGTAGCAGCCACAGTGACACGATGCCACCGTTTCCCGGTCAGGGCCTCTCAAACGATGAGATGCCTGCTCAGTCCATGGCAGATTACGCCAACCATCCCAACATGGCGCTCAAGCAGAAGGCTCGGTCACAGAAAGAATTCACGGGCGAGCGAAAACATCCGACGAAATACTGTGATATCTGCAAGAAATCCTTCTCCGCGAGCTACTACACGAACCACATGAAGATGCATCGAGGCATAAGTCCACATGTCTGCAGTTTATGCAACCAGGTGTTCTCCCAGAAGTTCAGCCTCACCCGGCACATGGAGAACATCCACAAGACCAAGTACGAGAATCCGCCCGGCCACCAGAGTCGACCCGGGCGTCCACCACTCGCGTCCAACCCGTCATCTGACGGAGCCTCTTCTGGTTCACAGGGACTTCCAGCTGGTTCTGTGCCAAAGTCTGAAGCAAACGATGACATGGATGTGTTTCAGAGTCCACCTACAACGCACAACGCAGTGAGTAGCAGCCCTGACCGAGCCAATCTCCATTCAAGGCTGTCCAATGCAGCTATGGCAGTGTCTGAGGACGGAAGCATGGCGGTCAGTCAGTCCAACGGTGTTCACTTCTCAGGCTCAGAGAGCAGCTGGTCTATTCAGCGTCCACTACCGCCCTCATCAGAATTTCAGGCTTATAGACCAGTTTCTCAAAATGCATCGTTATCCGCTGAGCAACAAAACGAGAATTATCCCAGCTACGATCATCAGCACGGCATGCCTATGCATCAGATGTCACAGCAGATGTCGCAAGAAGAAACGGAACCCATGGAAAACATGGCCTTACCAGCTGGCGCAGAAAAGGGTAAACATGTTTGTGCCGTGTGTAACAAAACCTATTCATCCTCTGCCACCTTGAAGGCTCATCATCGTCTGCACACCGGTGAGAAACCCTTTGTGTGTCAGTTTTGCCAGAAATCCTTTACCTTCAAGGGAAACATGAAGCAGCATGTGGTTAAGCACCACAAGGAAGCCGCTGAACAGGCTGGCATCTCGTTCAGCACCGCTGACAACTCCAATGATGGCTTCCCAAGTGCGCCGAAAACGCCAAAGAAAGAGAAGAAATCTCCGGTGTCGTCCAGTCCAAAGTACAATTTTGGTCCATCCCCCGTAATGTCCCCCTACGAGATTCAGTCCCAGCACTACAAAGGCTACACTAGCCAGCCCCTGCCAAGCATGTTTTCGGTGAAGTCTGAACCAGAGCAGTTTGCGAGCATGAAACCTTCTATGTACAATTACCAGAGCCCGTCCCCACATAGCAGTCTGTCTGGAACACCTCCTCGGTTGTACCCCACTCCACCTCCACAGAGCTTTGGTGGGAGTCCGGCAAAGTCTCTACCATCAGTGTATCCGTATGGTCCAATGCATCCAGGCATGTACGCAGGATTTCCTCCAGAGAGACTGCCACCGTTTCCTCCCAACTTTCCTGCGCATCTTTTGAACTTTCCCAGTCACCCAGCCAACGTCAAGATGGAGTACCCGCCACCTGCGATTAGCGCCAGCAGCGATACACATGACACTGACGGTCTTCCACCACAGATCGCTAACGCAGTCCTAGGAATGCAACAGGAGGGATTGGGGTCTGCGGAATGGTCGAATTCAGACTTCAACGGGGCTGTAGACTTCCCTGGCCATGTGAACGATGATAAAGGTGCTATGGCCGGAGCGGAGCATGAGGCCAGTCTAGGAGAGCTTGAGAAGAATGTTACACCATTTCAGGCCCAAGATTCTATTCCAGTGTCCAGCCATGCGGAGAGGTATCTACCAGAACTGAGGCTCAATATTAGCAGCGAAAACAGCTATCATGGCATCAGCCATCCTGTTTCAAGCCTATCGGCTCATTCTGTCTCTACCCCTAAGTCTCTTCCTGGAATAGATTCTCTAGCTGGTCACATGACATCTGACCAATCGAAAGATGGAGAGCAGCTTTCATCAATGGATGTAGAAGACAACCCACAGGTCAACTCCCTGTTGTCACCTGTTGGTGGTGACTCTAGTGGACTCGTTACTCCAGATACAGATATGAGTGGCAATCCTCTGCTTTCGCCAAAGAACACCAAAAGCATCATTTGTCCAATTTGCAACAAGGAGTTGGCATATTCGAGCTCGCTATCTACCCACATGAGAGTTCACACTGGCGAAAAGCCCTTCGAATGCCCCCTGTGCAAGAAGTCATTTGCCCAAAGAAGCAACCTAAACACACATGTAAAATCGTGTAGAAAGAAATTGGAAAAGGACGACCCTATGGCATTAGCTGGTCTCTCCCAGGCCTCAAATTCTAGCTTGGCACAGTTTTCTGGTAGTGAAAACTCCCATGATCTTACAGATATAGGGGGCCATGGGATAACTGACGAAAACATGGGCTCTGTCTCTAGGCTACCAAATTCAAGTAGTGAGGTGCCCACAAACTACGACGTTGCCATGGATCTCTCACAGCAGCACCCAGTGGCCCACTCACAGCCACAGGGCATGTACTCTGTTCCCCATGATTACCATAGTTACAGGGGTATGGACAGCGTAGCAGGGCTCCATGCCAGTATGGTGAGGGAGTACCAGGGGTACCCTGGCCCTCCCGTGTATCCAGCCCCATCTATGGCCCACAGTGGGAGCATGCTGAGTCCACCCTTTCCCCAGGTTTACCCTCACCCTGGGTACAGCTACGGCAGCCCCATGTCATCGCCCTCATTTGTTAGCAGCAATACCATCTCCACTCTTAACTCCACTCCACTTCCATCCATCAGCAGTCTTTCCACCGCAACTGCTACAACAAACACTGGAAACACGCTACCCAACTTTTTCAGCGTGTTTTCCAACAGGAGCGATCCGTCCAATCTTGAGCTTTCAGAGGAGCCGTTGTTTGACACGAAATTCCAGGACCTTCCTACAGACATGAGCACCCATTCTGCATCAGTCTTACCTCTCTTAGCCCGTACCTACAAAGAAGAGCTGACACCAAAGCTAATGATACCAAAAGAAGAGAGTAAGCTCTTAACCCTGAAACATATTGGCAAATCTGGCACAAGTTCCATGACACCAGCTCATGACCACGACCGATCAGTCTCACCTGATATGTCGCCTTCCAAAAGCGTCAAGCAGGATGCAGCGAAACGCCGAACAGCAGTACGTGCCATGTCTGAGGAAGATCGTACTGCCCAACGTACCTGCCCACATTGCAAGAAGGTGCTCTCGTGTCTGGCCGGCCTGCGTCACCACATGAGAATCCATACTGGGGAGAAACCCTACAAGTGTGGTCTCTGCGGTAAACGCTTCTCTCAGAAGTGTAACACTCACACGCACATCAAGTCCTGTTACAAGCAGAAGCTTAACAAGGGTCTACTGCCCGAGCATTTGGTTGATAAACCGGAACCCGAAATCTACGCAATACTTACGATAGAAGACGAAGGGGCTAAGGACCCCATCTCCAGAATGAGCATGACGAATGACGCTTCAGACGCAGACGAGTCTAAGACAGGTGACTTGGACGATAGAGTGGAAGGAGTGGACATCGTGAGTCGGACCGGAGGTAACGGGGATGGGAGGAGTAATACTGATCTGGTAAAGGAAGCCCTTATGGGCATCATTGACGAAAGGAAGACTAGAAACGATGGGGACTTCAGTACAGAAGGCTCACGGTCATCCTCACCTGAAAGTTCTGTGGGGAAGAAAAGCTTTGATAATGTTGACGGAGAGACACCAAAGAAGTTGAGAAAGGCTTACAAAAAGTATGGAATTGATAGCGGTTACAAGGCACGATCATGTTCTGAATGTAATACGGAGATCACTGGATCGCCGAGTTCCATGCTGCATCATATGAGGACTCATACTAAAGAGAAGCCATATCTCTGTGATTACTGCTGTAGACCTTTCTCCATGAAGTTCTCCCTTAACAGGCACATACTGGCAATTCATGGGGAGAATCGACACGGACGCAAGAGCAAAGAGGAGTCTGCAAAAAATGGGAAGAGAAAATTGAATTTGAACGATGAAACTAGCGAGGATACGACTGAGTCCAAGGTTCTTAGGGTTAATGATAGTGACATTGCAAATGAGGGTCAAGAAAGGAGTGTTAGTAATGAGGAATGTGCAAAGGTTTCAAATGAGATGGATAAGGCAGAAGACAATGCCGATTTTAAGGAAACTGTCAAGAGTGTGATTGAAAATGTAAAGGCTGAAATAAATTCAGAAAAGATCGAGAATGAGGTAATGAACAAAGAAGAAACTGTCGATAAGGAATATGATTTGAACAAAAGTGTTAAGAACAAAAAGAATTTAGTTCTCGTCGACGAAGCCACAGTGAATTCTATGGATATAGTGAAAAATGGTTTAAAACACTGCGAGTTCTGCGTGCGTGATTTTGCCCGTCCACAGTTACTGCTGGCTCACATGAGGCAGCATACAGGGGCCGAGAAGCCCTTTAAGTGTGTCATGTGTGACAAGACTTTCTCCTACAAGGCCAGCCTCAAGAATCACTTCGAGAAGCACAAGGCGGAGATGTATCAATGCAACGTCTGCGAGGAGCTTTACACAACAGAGACGGAGCTCGCCCAACATTCTGTGAGCCACTCGTGGGAGGATTGTCCTGACCTGGATACCTTATAGTGTCATTTTCTTTATTACCGTACTGCATTTTTTTTTTCATAGACTTTCGTAGACTTTATATTTGTTGTTACAGTTGTATTATGATTTTACAAAAACATGTACGTAGCTTTTCTTTTGTTGGTTTGTAGTCGCAACCAAACCCTCTTTTTTAATGATTTTTATAGAGATTTGTATACAAACACACCTATATAAATTAAATGGTATCAATATGTTGAGCTTTTTAGCTGTTCAGTATCACAAGGTTTGCATGAAGTGGCTTGAAGATGAATTGTTGATCAGTTTTGTGATTTTGGTCTCTTTACTACTAAATTTCTTAGTAGTTTTTAAGATAGATTATTGTACATTATTTTTAATCTTGATCAAATTTGTAATTATTTTACATTGAAAATCTGTTTTGAAAAGCCTGAACAAAGTTAACTTTTTATACTTTCAATTCCTTTACTCTTTTGTGTCGTTTAAATATGTGGACATGAGTAAACAGTATACAAAAAAAACACCATTTATTTTAATGTGTTGCAAAAATAATTATTGCCATGTTCTTGTTTGGCATAGAGTTGTTAAACCGTTAATGCTAATATGATTGGATATTGCTCAAACTGTGGTTTTTCATTTATTTTCATGTTTTTATTCAAACAACTGTCTTGCGTGTTTAGAAAATGTGTGTTTATGTGCTTCTTTCATTTCTTTACAATTTAATGAAAATGAAAATATCTTTAAGGTCAGTAGACAGTATAGCTTAGAATAAATAAAAGGATTGGTTGTTTGCAGGCTTGAATATTTTTTTTCTGTTGTTTTATTTTCTCAAAATTGTCAACATTTTTTTCTTTGCAAATATTTGTTAACTAATGAACTATATTATAAATATTTGTATTAAAATTTGTGTAAGGAAACATTATTGGGATATAAAACATTGTAAGCTATCTGTAATTAGAAGACCCTTTTCCACATGTCTTGATGTGCTGCATGGAAACATCATGAATTGTGATTTGAGCAAATGGATTTGACTGTTGTTGATTTTATAATACTAAATAAATTTATTGCAATTTTGCAATGTTTGTGCTCATTGGCATTTGATTGGCAAACACTTTTGTCTTAATGTTTGTATTGGGTTTAATGTTCACAACATATGACCAACTCTATTTTTGTTTAAATATTATTCAGAGTTTTTGCATCAAGACAACTGATATATGCAAATCGGAAATAGTTTCAGGTTATGCATTTACTTCACATTAACCCTTTGCATGCTGGGTAATTTGTCGTCTGCTAAAATGTCGTCTGCTGAATTTCTAAAATTAGCATTTTCTTCGATTTTTTTTCAAAGAATACTATCAGAATAGCAAACAGTTTGGATCCTGATGAGACGCCACGTTCTGTGGCGTCTCATCTGGATCCAAACTGTTTGCAAAAACCTTCAAAATCCGGTTCCAGCGCTCAAAGGGTTAAGAGAGCTATTACCACTATAAAAGTAATTTCGCTTGTTAAAAAGATGTTGTTATGCTCCCCATACATATATATATATGGGGAGCATGTAGTTGCCAGTTTGTCCTTCCTTACTTCTTTCCGTCGCACTTTTTTATAAGTTTCTCATAGCGCCTTCAATATTTTACCAATCTCTTACGTATTTGTAATGTAGGTACCTTGCATGGACCTCTACCTTTTGATGAGGTCACTGGGGTCAAGGTCACCAAGGCTAATTATAGATTTTCTCGAGGTCATTTTTTTCCCCCACACAATTAACCCATATTTCAACAAAGCATCATCGGGGAGCATCCGTCAGTTTTACTGATATTCTTATTAACATATAGGACAAAGTGCAGACCCATAGACTTACAAAATGTAATATTTTTGTTTCAAATAGGTAAAAAGTTTCATTGTGTTGACTAACATAAATGGGGCTCTTTAAATTAAAGGTCAGCTAAAGATAAAAATTAAACTTTTTTTTTGGGAGAAAAATATATTTGCTGGTTTAAATGATGTTTACCGGTAAATTAAGACTTCTTTCCTGAATGTTTTATCAAGTTATTTTTTAAAACTTAATTCTGCAGCAGTATAAGTACACCTTATTTCCTATCAACTGAATCCAACTCACTAGAACATTTATTTCTCAATATGATTAACCCATAGTCTTTTGGAATGCACAATCAGAAACATTTGTTACATAGAAGGCAAAAAGAACAAATCTAACTAGGTTTGTAGAATTTGTGCGGGCTTTGTTTAACAAAATTTGATATAGAATGAACAAAATAAACATAAAAACAATATATATAATACTACCTGATTCATCTAAGTCCGTATTGTTACACGACTGAGTCTAATTAATTTAGATAGGTGTCCATAGTGTTTATGAATTGGGTCATGTTCATTACATTTTACTTTTGCTCATTATTATTGAGATATCTTTGGATATCCTACGCTTCAAATCTATAATATGCAGCAAAACATAATGTTAATAAATGATTACTATGTTTATAGCCACACTATTTAAAGGTAGATCTATGTACATATATACATGCACAATTGTTAGGGCAGATTGTTCATTTACCCTGGATTTATTTCATTAGAATTACACTCATAGTTTTATAGGGCTTCAAAGAAGTGCCTCATTACATGAATCATCCTCCAGCATAATTACGTCATCGCAGGCTACGTAGCCGTTAAATCTTGCACATATAGTTCTCATTATATTTGGTCATATATTCACACGACTTTTTCCATAGCACAACAGTTAGATCACACTTAGATGTCAAAGAGCGTTAGTAAATTGCATTTAGACATTATTTTTCCCTGCCTCTTTTTATTATTTACATATCAAATGTGAAGTTTTAATGTAGGTTTATTCCAAAAATGAATTTCGGATGTTGAGGTTGATTGTGGAACTGTTGTATCTTCTTGACATTTCTGTATGGGTTACAATATTTTCACACTCAATTTGTTGATTGATTGTGCTTTTGTTATTTGAGTGTGAGTGGGCAGATTGTATTTTAATTTTTGATTTAACTGTTTTAATGTTTGTTTTACAATTTTAAAATAGGTTTCTGTTACTTCCGAGACTATTGAAGAAATTGATATTGATTGAAGTATTTTAAAACAGGTTCTTCTATCTTTATGTAAGCATGCATTTTGTTTTGGCTTCAAAGGTAATCAGAAATTTAGTTACCTATTACATCAACAGAAAGTGTGTTTTTTTTTTTGTTTTTTTTTATGAATTTGTTATGATTAATTAATTATTTACAATCAATATGAATTATTTTCACTCAAATTAGAAAATAAATATCCTTTGTTTAATTTGTCAATGAATTTTGTATTGCAATGAAATTTCTAAAAAAAAATCATTGTATATTTTTTCCGAAACGTTAATGCTTAGAACAAAAGGGTACAGTTTTGTACCTTACTTTTCCATAATACCGACAGTGTGTGCATTATATTTTGTAAATGCCACAGTACATGTATTTTGTGTATCTGAGACGATGTCATTATGCAAACTATTTATTGTGTGATTGCTTATTTTACATAGCATTGACTTTATACCATAGCCGTTTGTCTTTGTAAGATGCATTGCAGAAAGATGTACAGATTTCTTATTAGCAGTTTTTGCAATAATTTATTTTCTCCCTCTTCTCTTACATCTACGTCCCATAACCCTGCCATGTAGATACAGTAATCCCCAATTCGATGTTTTATGTATGGTAATGAATACATACGTGTAGCAGCAAAAACATAACTTCTAGCTCATTTTGCATTTTTGTATGGGTATGTTGTTGTTAATGTTGTTTTGTAAATCATTTAAATAGTTCTGTTTAGGAGCCTCATTCTGGGAAAACTGTGCTTAATGCATGCCCCTAGTGTCATCCCAGATTAGCCTGTGAAGTCTTCGTCCAGTAGTTTTCTCATTGTATATTTGTATGCTTTATACACTGCATGCTTTGACGAAAAAATATTGAGGAGTAGTCAGTTAATATGCATTTCCCTCTGTAACCAGTGTTTGTAAGTCTGTCAAAATAGTTTTATTTTGAGTATTTATGTATGCCTATGATAGATTTTGTAATATTTTATTGACCTCCCATGTGTGTTTTATTTTTCAAAGAATATCATTCAAATTTTCTCATATGAACAAATTCGACATTGAATTTCATTTTCTTCAAGTCATCGTAAATGGTATTGCAAATAGAGTGGTTTTCATTGAATGTACAGAAAGCGTTTATGTAAATACATACAAAAAATCATATTTTTATTATTTTATGTACAAAGTATGTAATTGTTTATATACAAGCTTATAGTTTCTATGGACATGCCATAGGGTGTTTTTTACTCTCTAATATTATATTCTAAACATTTTATAATACTAATTATTGGATTATGAGATCTGAATGCTAATTAAAACATAGGACAAACTTGTTTGTTTGTGTTGATTGTCCAGCTGTTGGTTTCTTATTAGATGTCCCCATCAAAGATTGCATGTAAGATATCCTCTGGAAACAAGATGGCAAATGAAGACCTTGTGACCTTGATCTATGATATATTGACCTCAGTTGATGCATTTTCCTTGACTACTGCACAGGTGGTAAGCGTGTGGCTATGATTATAACGAAAAATCAACTTCTCTGAAAAAAAAATTTCAGAGAAGTTGATTTTTCGTTATAATCATAGCCACACGCTTACCACCTGTGGACTACTGCATACCTTTTTGTCTGAAAACAGTTTTAACCCTTTGCATGCTGGGAAATTTGTCGTCTGCTAAAATGTTGTCTGCTGAATTTATAAAATTAGCAATTTCTTCGATTTCTTTTCAAAGAATACTATCAGAATAGCAAACAGTTTGGATCCAGATAAGATGCCACGTTCTGTGGCGTCTCATCTGGATCCAAACTGTTTGCAAAAGCCTTCAAAATCCGGTTCCAGCACTGAAAGGGTTAAAGTTACAAGCCCCATGTGACCTTGATAGTTGATACATTGACCTCAGCTGATTGGCATCTTTCTTGACTACTGCATACACTGTACCTATTTGGATGAAAACAGTTTTCACGTTACAAGCCCCTGTGACCTTGATCTTTAATATAACCCTTTCCTGCTCACAACTTTTATCCCCCGCCAAAGGCGGAGGGATATTGTTTTGGCGTTGTTCGTCCGTCCTTCCGTCCGTCCGGCACTTTTGTGTCCAGAGCCATATCTTGGAAGTGCTTTGGCGGATTTCATTGAAACTTGGTATAAGTATATATATGGATAAGAGGATGATGCATGCCAAATGGCATTGTACACCATCTGTTAATAACTGAGTTATATATTCTGTGTCAATGAAGCATGTGGGGGTATACGTCACGTCTGTGACAAAGCTCTAGTTTGGCGGGGGATATCAATTCAACGAATTTGCTTGTTTTGACAAATGTGTAATCCCTCAGAAAATATAATTAAAGTAAAGACCTTTCTTACAAGATTCATGTTTTGTAAGCGTTGATTTCCAACACTAAGATACTGATAAGCAGAAAACAGCATAAAACCTGAACAGCCTGTTAGTTACTCGCAGGCTGTTCTGGTTTTATGGTGGTTGCATATAGACATTTCTACTTTGCGTCTGAGCTGGAAAGGAATATTGACCTTTGTTGATGGGAACCTTTTTTGACTCCCACATACCAATGGGAACCTTTCTTGACTCCCACATACCAATGGGAACCTTTCTTGACTCCCACATACCAATTTTGTTGACCGTAGGTTCTAGTAACAGCGTTCTTTAGATATCCTGCAGAAACAAAATTTATCTTTAAAGCCACTGGGACCTTGACCTTTTTTTATGAAAATCTTATGCGTCCCCCTCTCCTCAAAAGTGATCAGCATTCTAACATAAATGATGGTAAAGGTCAAAGCGTTCTGAAGATATGTATTATTGGTGAGGAAACCAAACGGTCTAGGGATCAAATGACCATCAGACGGATGGATGGAATCATTTAGAAATGCCATAAGAGTAGAATATGGAATTAATACAGAAAATGGTCTCTATGAAGTCTCAAACCAATGTCTTTTGCTGGTTTTAATCTCAGATTTAGCTGTTTGGTAGACCATATATCTGTTTATTCTTGACCACAATTAAAGCCGTTAAATACAAAGATGAGTTTCAATTGAACCAAACAGACGTAAGCAATTTTAGGACAGTAAGAATCCACTTTACTTTCAGTTATGAGCCTGGTGGATATGGTATAAACATTTATTATATACCTGCTTTATTTTCCCCACAAAATGCAAGTTGTATCAATTGGTTAATACAACTGCACAGAAATAATTCCCGTATTATGCTACTCGCTACTTTTCCAAATCTGTATAACCATACTAGCCAGACTACTTTTAATGACGTCACTTTGAATGCAGAAAATTATAAGAGCATTCTTGGTTAATTATGAACGCTTAAACTCATTTTTTTAACTTAAATGATTCAAAGTTGTATATAATAAAAGGAATATTACGAAAGTCAAGTGTTTGTATCAGTCTGGTGGCTTGCGCTATTTCGTATCACACTTGAGGCTCCGCCTCTCGTGAGATACGTCATCACACAAGCCACTCGACTGATACAAACACATGGAACAATGGACTAGCGTATTATTCCGTATTTATTAGGCAGGGTTGTGATGCTGGGAAATTTGTCGTCTGCTAAAATGTCGTCTGCTGAATTTCTAAAATTAGCATTTTCTTCAATGGTTTTCACAGAATACTATCAGAATAGCAAACAGTTTGGATCCTGATGAGACGCCACGTTCTGGATCCAAACTGTTTGCCAAGGCCTTCAAAATCCGGTTCCAGCGCTCAAAGGGAGACAAACCCAGTGATGGATAATGCCCTACCCTCTTACCGGGTTCAATAACACTTGATTTGAATAAAGATTTAGCAAAGTAAATTATTTGTTTGACATTGAAAAGGAGGAAATCAGCTGAAAGCAAAAATCACACCCCTGCTAAGGGTGTAACATAAAACAACACTCAAGTATCATTCAACATTTTATCATTGATCCAACTGCAATATTCCATGCATAAAACATTTTAAACAATGACATTTTCTAACAGCACATGCCTCTGAAAAAATATTGCATGGATCAGTATTTACAATTTGCTATAGCACACTTCAACATGAACATATGTTGTAAAAGATGTGAACAATGTATCAAGGATTGAGCGTAAAACTGGTTTATTTTAAAGCCTCATTACTACTCAAAATCAACGAAATTTTCGTTAAACAATTACAAATCAGTGTTCCTTATGGCAATTGCTGAAATTTCAACGCCACATGTGGTCTGTTAACATTGATGTTTGTAGATACAAAATGCTCGTTTTTATATTTTTTTTGGCATCTTTAATTCCATGTGTATTTCCCGCAACGATATCTATTCATATGACACATGAACACTAACATGGTACCATTTTAGTGTTTGCGTGTCGTATGAAAAGATATATTTGCGGGAAATTAAAATGGAATTAATTGTGAAACAAATAAATAAAAACAAGCATTTTGTGTATCTACAAAAATCTATGTTTCCAGAGCACATCTAACGTTGAAATTTTGGCTATTGCTATAAGGAACACTGATTATTTATATGTAAACTTTATTTTACGAAATATAGTAAGAAATTGTCGTTGATTTTTTAGCGTTATAGAGGCTTTAAGCTTTCCTATGGCTTGTAGGGAAATAACAGTGATTAATAACTGTTTATAACTGAAAAAAAAACTTTGACAATTATCAATATTTTTCACAGTTATACCTGGTACTGATTTTTTTTTTTTAAATAAAACGGAAAATATACAATGCCGGACACAAAACTTGCAAAATGATGTCATTATTTTGATGTTGTAACATTATTATTTCCACATAATTCTCTAGTTAAAGCCTTTTTAAACGTAAACAAACAATGAAAAAGCATAACATTAAAATAAACTTTGTTGGTTTCAGTCGATTATAAAAGCCACACACCTTGAAATGAAGTACATGTTAATCAATACATATAGATTCAATTTGAAAGTGTACAAAATTGTCATTATTTCTATAGCCTAGTTAGCAAGTAATTTATTATTTTTCAAACGGTACCGCTTTTAAAACCTTAAGTAGGATTTCTATACGTATACGTCCAGTTCGACAAACGCGATTATTTTTTAGTTTTAAAGCTAAAAAAAGACGGATTTCTACTTTGTAACCACCAGATATATTCTAATGGGCATAGATAAAATATGTTTCTTATTTATTCTTAAATTTACTATGCCAAATAAGGTGTGTGGCTTTAATTACCAAAACCCACAATTTTTTCCTAAATCTGCTTAACATTTCTAAATCAGTTAAAAAAAAATCACCATCAAACGGATGTATGGTATATGGAACATTATTTCAAAAGAAACTTAATTATAACAACATTTCATTTTTTCATATACAATAACTTAACATGATCCTCACTAGTTAATAAAGCAACAACATCCTCACAAGTTAACAAAACATTTTCTTAACATACTTATACCAATTTTCGGACATGCATTCAATGCCCTTTATGCCAACTTTCCATACGCGTAAATGTTCTGTAAAATTACATATGCACACACACATACACATACCCTACACACCAATTTTCAAAAAAAAAAAAAACTTATTACAAAAATTACACATCAAGTATAAAACAAGAGATGTCTTTGTCAGAAACACAATGCTCCCTAATGCGCCGCTTTGATTTTACTTTTTTTTCCTTTGACCTTGAAGGATGACCTTGACCTTTCACCACTCAAAATGTGCAGCTCCTTGAGATGCACATGCATGCCAAATATGAAGTTGCTATCTTCAATATTGCAAAAGTTATGACAAAACTTTAAGATTTCTTAAAGTTTTGGACAGACAGAATGACAGACAGACAGGCCAAAAACAATATACCCCCTTTTTTTTAAAGGGGGCATAAAAACAGATGATATGTAAATTTCATTAATATAAAGTAATACAGTCATTTTGGAAGGGAACACACATTGACTATACCATCTTATATGGTTTAATACTTTTAACATCATTACGATTGAGATAATTATTTACCAAGACAGGCCTTAGTCACAGATTTTTGTTTCTATTTATAGAAAATTCAAACACTAGAAACACGTATCAGTGTGCACTGAATAAAGTTAATCATTGAATTAAAAACATCCTAAACTTTAACAAAGTTTTGAAGTCACGCTTTCCGGCCAGAATGTTACATGTAGAACTATACAAAACAATTTGTTTGTTGTCCAGTATGTTAACCACTAAACTTTTTTTTNGTGTTTTTTTTTTTATGTTTAGTTTTGTTTTCATCTTTTTTTTTTAATTAACATTTTTTGTTAATATACATGCAAAACACCCATAGAACCCTTATTCCAGTTCAGAAAACAGGGCTTAATGCATATGCATAAGGTGTTGTCCCAGATTTAAAGTTAAGTGGGTAAATCAGGGAACATTTTAGCACACAAACTCATAGTAGCACAAAAATGAACAACTGTTTTTCAGAGTTATATCAGCACAACTAAATATCAGTAATCTTTTATAAATAATACCTGAATACTTTAGGTTCACTACAACTTAAAGGCAAGAGTTATCAACACTTCACACTTACTTTAAAAGATAAACATATTAAAATCATAAAAGTTAAGAGATTACTTTTCACTGCATAGTAAGCAAGATTCTAAGTCCCCAGAAAAACATTTCTATTTAAATGGTTTCATAAGATTTAGGTTGATTAAGATAAAGAATCTAACAACCAATGAAAATGGTTATAATTTTTTCAAACATCTGGGAAATACTGAATCACACAATTTATTCTGTTCAATAAATATAATCTTCCATCTGATAAAATATTTTTTGAATGAAATAATAGCGTCATTTAAAAAGGCATTACTGATACAATATTCTGTATAGATTTGGTGAACCTTTTAAATAAATATATAAATAATAAATATCATTTAACAATCAATATTATATCTAAAAATAATTTAATTAAAAATCTTATTTCTACTAAGCGGCAGGCTTGGCACAATTGCAAGCAGTTCAAAAAGAGGATGGTTTTTCAATGCACAAACACAAAAAAATGGATTTAATGCAGAACAAAACTTTCATTGGTGTTAGGTATTCAAAAACAAGAAATGAAATAAAATATACGTCAAAAATTGAATACAATCAAATAATCCATGCACACTGTATATTCATCATTTTTAAATAAAGTACAAGAAAATGATCTTTTTTCAAAATAACAATAAATATGACTCAATAAGTGAAACAAAATTTCTACGTAAGTGTAAATAAAAGCAACAACCTAAGGGCAAGCTTTCGTCACAAATGAGTGACTTCGTCGATTTTGTTTTCCAGCTCCAGTTCATCTAAATCTCTAACAACCGCCTCGTCTTCGAGGTCTGTCCCTGTCATGTCTCGTTTTGAGTTCGTCCCCTGTTGGGTCACACCCTGCCATATATTGTCCAGGGCTTTACCCCCGCCCTTTGCTACGTTCAGGTCACGTGGTCTGTCCTTGGCAACCAGACTAGAGGCACTGACGGTCTTTATATCACACACAGTCAAACCCTGAGATAAAGCTGGCGATTTTCCTGAGATACCAGTCAACAAGGATAAGTCGTCACTCATTTCAGTGGAAATCTGCAAGAAAGACACCCCTGCAGCGACCGTTTTTAGATTATCACAATCTCTTTTATCACTTAATGCTTTTTCCGTCCCTGAACACAAAGTTGGGGGAAAGTCAGTGTCATAGTTTTCTATAGGGGAGCGCAACTCTTTGTTCATCAAACTGAACAAGTGCCCTCCCTTGTCAGGTAGATCTTCAAATGAACGGTAGACTGGTTTCTTTCCTGAATTAATTTCAGCTGAGTCATGGTCAATGGAGTGATTGTCCTTAGCAACAACAGCTTCTGAATGATCCTGACTCATTGGTGACTTTGGATCCGTAACTGATGCCTGGTTGCTACAGTATGCCTGGTTGCTAGGGATCTCTTCCATCTCCATGGTTACGGTATCACTTGACGACCGGGAGGCCTCGCTCTCCTGGTATTCAGCAGACTGCTTTATGAGGTCTTCCAGTACCTAATTGTTAAGAAGTAAATTTTAGATCAATAAATCATTTTTTAACAGAAATCTGCCCCGTTCTGGGAAAACTGGGCTTTATTCATGTCTCCACAGGCTAATCAGGAATGACACTTTCAGCTTTAATGGAATTTCTCCTATAAAGCAGGTCTCCTTTAAACAAAAATCCAGTCGAGGCAAAAAGTGTGGTGCCTGATAAGCCTGTGTGGAAGGCGGCTTAAATTAGAAGCAAATATCAGATCAAACTATCAAGTTCAATCAATAGTCAGTACCTTACATGTATATCAATAAATGTGAAGTCTGTCTGCAATAGTCTTTCTGTCAATCATATTTGTTCATGTTATTTTCCGGATTGAAAATGCAACATAATACTACCTGTAAAATGAAACAAATCAGTTGATTCGTTTTCTGTGCAAAATATTTTGATGCTTAACAATAATGCAGGCATTAGGAGACAAATCATGCACAGCTAACGACAAAGTTTATATTCTCCGTCCAATGAATATCCCATGATATAAATTACAGTGTTCCCATACAAACCACCGATAAATTGTACAATAACGATCCTGCAACTCATCACTCTCACCTGATCACAATGGGAGACCTCCGCGTTGCTCTCAGAGCTCTCTGTCTTGCTGGCCTGGCGGGACATGTCGTGAATCCCGCTCTCCCCGGTATCACTGGGTGTGCGGGTCTCCAGTATGGAGGGTGGCATCTGAAACACCCCCCACGTGGTCGCCCGTTCGCGCATCAGCGAGTCCAGGGAACCGGAGGAGCTGAACGAGCAGCTCAGGCTGCCCAGCCTCTGACGAGACTTCAGGGCTGCTTGCTCTTCAAAGTATTTCTGCAGGAGAAATTTAGTTTAAACCTATTTGTTTTAGCTCAATAACATCGAAAGCCTAAGGCTTATTGACACCTGTCCAGTCTGTTTCATGGGTAGAACCATTACTTGGTGTCTTTTGGGGAGATCTTAAGAACGCTACCAAAGAACGGATTGAGCCCATGGCCTCACAAATTTGAGGAGAAATGTAAGGAAGGGGTTCAAGTATACCTTACATTGAAGTACTCTATTCTTTTTTAAATTCTGGACAACAGGTATTTTAAATATTCTCTGACCCTGCTTTTCTTACATTTTGCAAGGAAATAATGTGCATTAGGTAACCTTCCAGTGAAATATTATTGCCTTTTTCCTTTACATATTTGGATTTATTTATTTTTTTCATTTTTTTTTAATAAGCAATCATTAATAATGTCCTGCAACTATCAATATTCTTAATCTTTAAACATTAAAGTATTATGTAAACTTGAATATTATGTGAAAAAAAATCAACTTTTTTTATAATAATATGTCAGTTCACACTTCTATGAGAAACTTGAATACTATGTGAATAAAAAAAAAACTGAATAATATTTTTATAATAGAACTTTAGTTTAACAAACAACATTAATCATAACCACGATTACGGACTCATTTAAACATTGCCTCAAGTTCATATATCCTGTTAACCCTTTCCTGCTCAGAAGCAAAGTGAAAATGGCTATTGGCAACCAGCATAAAATAAAAACTCGCAGTCTGTTCAGGTTTTATGCTGCTTGCTGCTCATCAGTATCTAAGTGTTGCAAATTAAGCCATTCAAACTTGAAAATATTAAGAAAAGTCTTTAACTCTTTCAGTGCTGGAACCGAATTTTGAAGGCCTTTGCAAACAGTTTGGATCCAGATGAGACGCCACAGAACGTGGCGTCTCATCAGGATCCAAACTGTTTGCTTTTCTGATAGTATTCTTTGAGAAAAATCGAAGAAAATGCTAATTTTAGAAATTCAGCAGACGACATTTTAGCAGACGACAAATTTCCCAGCATGCAAAGGGTTCAGTTTATTTGATTTCCTAAGGGACTGCAAATGGGTCAAAATGCGCTTCTGAGCGGGAAAGGGTTAATATATCCTTTTGATTTTCAAACCAGAATGTGAGTGGAGTGTCACCTTTGTCTCAGTCAGCTGATCCAGCGTGCTCTGCACCTTAGAGACGTTGCCGGGGGCTTCGAGCTTCAGGGAGGAGAACTGCTTCAGGATCTGAGGTGTGTGGGGCAGGGGCCTTGTCTGAAGATAAAACACACACAGCTACATGGACTGGTTTGGCTTCTTCAGGACTGGGTTAGTTAATTATCTAACAAAACATGCCTAGCTCCTTCGCAAAAACTTCAGGAAATTCCTTAATATCATGATATTCCTCAAGACTCCAGCTAGTTGGTGTATTGGTATTTTTACATTTAAATGTTTAAAATAAGTAAATAAGTAAATATTGCTAAGCGATCATTATTTTCACCTTTTGTAAGAAGCTTAGACTGTAATTTGATCTTAAATTATCACTTATTTACAACTTAAGTTAAGATTTCCCTTAAGAGCTTAGTGAATACCAGCCCATGACACATTTATTTTAACTTCAAAGAACCTCAGCACATTTTTTTAAATTCAAAATCTTCTGGTAATACTTATTCTATCATACATTTAACTTCTCACATACAAGCCATTCTTTTTTCATCCAAAATTGGTGTTGTTTTTTTTGTGATTACAAATACTTTATATTGAAAATACCGGTAGTTGTTTTCAATATTATACTAACTAAGGTTCAGCTTATAGAGTAGGGAGATGATCTCAAAGTTGCAAATGATTAAAACAATATTTAAAAAAAAAAAAAATATACAAATTGGGAAAATTAAGGCTGTCATTTGGGGAAAATATATACTTGTTGACAAAGGGAATGGGGCGAATTTCGGCCCCAAATCTGGCCAAAATAAACAACCCTGAACACTCACCCCAGAGAGTTTCCTGCTCTTCTTGCTAGACCTTCGGGGTCTGTTTCCCACAGCGTAGTCAACGCTTGGCTCCTCTGATTTCTTCAGTAGGACAAACTTGCCATCATCAAGACTGTCAGCTGGGCCAAACGAGCTACCTATGGAGGGAGTAGAATCATAGGAGCCTCGTTCTGGGAAAATGGGGCTTAATGCATGTGCGTAACATGTCATCCCAGATAAGCCTGTGCAATCAACGCAGGCTAATCAGCCTGTGCAATCCGCACAGGCTAATCAAGGACAACACTTTCCATCTAAAAAGGATTTTTGTTTAGAAGAGAGTTCCTTAAAAAAAAATCTATAAACGTGGGAAGTGTCATCCCTGATACGCCTGTGCAGACTGCACAGGCTAAACTGGGAATACACTTTATACACATGCATTAAGCGAAGTTTGCGGAGAACGCAGCTCATAGCAAAACTAGAGCTTTATCACAAGAACGACTACTATCCTCACACCACCTAATCCTTGCCAGCTATTTTCAAGGGTAAATAAGTCGGGAATGCCAGGAAAATGTTGAAATAGGTTCACAAACTTTTTAACACAACATTCAATGCGGACTTACCAACTTTTGTTTGCAGGGGATGTAGTTACGGTATATAGTTCATTAGATTCTGAAGTATGTCTTAATAGGCCTAATATCAATTATGTACCCCACCACTTTACAAGTTGCAATGGCAGCATTTTTTTTCTCAGCCAATTTGAAAGATTATCTTGAATTTTGATTCGTCTAATCTAGCATGGGCCCCGGTTTTCCCATATCAGCTGACTTTTACCCGTATTGGCCATGTTTCCAGATTTATTTGTGAGGTTCACACTGTATCGGGCAAGCAAACGAACCAGATTCTCATCCAATATAATTAAGTCAATCTTTAAATCCCAAGCATGGGAGGGTATTGACCAATTGTCATCTCAAGACTTTTCAAAATACATCTTTTTAATTTCACCACCAGTAATGTTTTTCAACTTTTTTCCAAGATGCAGGCTTTTCCCCAGAGCCTTAAAGCACAGGGGCACCCATGTGCCTGAATATCCAATCAGCGGGAATTATCCAAAAAGGGTACCCCTGTACCTGAATTTTCACCCCTGGAACACCCCTGTACATGGACATCAAATTGAGAAAAAAATTGAACTAAATTCCAACTGTGGGTCTTATCACTGTGTCTGAACAAAATCCTAAGAAAGCTTGGAATTGCACTTACTGCTTCCCAATGGTGGGTGGGGGTTCTCTTCACGTGGACTCGCTAAATATGCTGAGTCATCTTTGTCCACGTAGCGCTGCATGTAACTGATCAGTGTGTTACAGAGGTTTATCTCATCCTCGAACGGCTTGCTATATTTATCGAATTCCAGTCTGAAAACAAGCAGTTTTCATTTAATCTCTTTGTGAAAACATCTTCCAACACCAGGCGTGTGATTTCATCTACAGGAGGTTAACTTAAAATACACTCAGATAAAACCTCCATGTTTTTCAAAAGGACAGGTCAAATTTTAATCCTTTACAACTCAGGTACACACTATGAAGTATTTTAGTCCCTTAGAAAATCAAACAACATGTATGACCTTACTTACTATATTCAAGTTTTAAAGCCTTCATTTCAAACACAAAGATACTTAATAGCAAACAGTTTGGATCCTGATGAGACGCCACGTTCTGTGGCGTCTCATCTGGATCCAAAATGTTTGCAAAGTCTTCAAAATCCGGTTCCAGCGCTCAAAGGGCAAAGGTTACTCGCAGGCTGTTCTGGTTTTATGCTGGTTGCATATGGCCATTTCACCTTGCTTCTGAGCCACAAAGAGATCAGCAAGAAATTAGCAGAAAGAATATCACATTACTGGCAATACTAACCATTATTTACCAACATTACACATATTAAGTGGTAATGTTCTGAAATACAAATGAGCTCTTGAATACTGAATGTATAATTTGATTAGAACAGATGATTTATTTTTTTTGGTCAGAATATAAATTTACATCAGCTGCAGAAAAATTGTACAGGCAAAACCATGATCAGTCTAAATAACCGTACCTTACCATGTATAAAGCACAGTTTTTTTACCACCAAATTGCAATTTCAAAACATTGGTGTGCGTTACACATTGCTACAACCAATTGTGTAACAGTAAAATGCCGGCCGATTGGTTAGTTTTCATTAGAAAACGTTTTTCCTTGATTTTGGAATTAAACAAGATGTGTTTGTGAAACACTCTGTCCCCTTTTGAGCGATTTTGACCCATATATTTGACCTTTGACCTTGAAGGATGACCTTGACCTTTCACCACTCAAAATGTGCAGCTCCATGAGATACACATACATGCCAAATATCAAGTTCCTATCTTCAATATTGCAAAAGTTATGGCCAATGTTAAAGTTTGTGCAAACAAACAAACCAACAAACAGACAGGGCAAAAACAATATGTCCCCCAGTATAGACTGGGGGACATAAAAATTGGGCAAGCTTTATATGTGGTTGCCCATAATACATAGAAAAGTACGGTAAATAAGGTTTTCGTGAAATAAAGCCAAACGAACGCACTGTTCTTTCTGCCACTGCTCCTCCTTGGCCATACGTAGCTCCTCCCTCCTACGGAAGCTCTCACTTCTCTTGCGTGACCTCCACTGCTTCAGCTCATTCTCGCACCTCGCTTGTTCTGACAACAGCTGGCGCTTCTTCTCGTGCAGCCGGTCCAACTCTGAAAAGTAATGAGAGTTGCTCTGAGAAAACGGGGTCGCTCTAGTCTGCACAGGCTAATCAGGGACAACACTTTCCGCTTTAATGGCATTTTGCATTCAAAGGAAGTCTTTTCTTAACAAAAATCCAGTCTAGGCTGACTAGTGCGGCTGTAATATATACTGTAAAAAGTTACAGTTGAAAAAATA
>VMBQ01002436.1:74050-94050 GCA_007657795.1 Dreissena rostriformis
GAATTATAAGCGACGACAAATACTTTATCCAAACACGACAGTCCGAATAAATGTACGTGTTTTGCACATGAAATAAAATGTGCTTTATGCATATCGTTTGTCTGTAGAAAATGAAAACCATTAACCAGTAACCTAGCAAATACATAATCAATAAATAATTTGTTTAACATATTGCTTTAAAATATGCTATTGCAGTGCTTAACTTTGCTAATCGATCACTTAAAATTTCAAGATGGCAGACATTTAGAACAGTTCGTAGATTTTCGGAAAGTAGCGAAAAGGTTTCGTCAGTTAAAGTTCATGTCCGTGCCAGCCGCTAACCAATCAGAAATCGATAAATAAAAGTCCTGACAAATCAACGCGCACTTGAACGAATTCTATAAAATAAAGCAACTTTTCCTCTTGAATTACCTGCCGGACATTCGGACCGGCAACATGGCATTTTCAATCGGACCTGTCTTTAAAACGTTGGTCAGGTCCGCGGTCAGGTCGGACAGTCAGACACTTTTGGTAATGTCTGGCACATGTCCTTTTCAAATCCTAGTTGGAACACTGCTTAAGTGTGTCGTCTACAGTACAAACATTGTTAACAGCTAATCTACTACCATTTAATGATGCAATCATTGATAATAGATACACCACCAGTCACCAGTGAGGGACACGTATAAGTTGCCTATCTTACAAACAAAATCTTTATGTATGTTTGGATATGGACAAATTGACATTCATAACAATATCATATGTATATGGAGAACTTCAAAGTAGGGATTGAAATAAACAGAAATTTATACTTGCAAAAGTTTGNGCACTAGTTCATACCATATTCATTGCCCTTTCAGGTGACATGGGTTTTGATGGGAATTTCGAGGACTCGTACATGAAGACTCCACAGCATGCAATGGAAATGTCTGCAGTCCATGCTAAAGACAGCACCCTCCTACCTGAGCCCTCCACTTCACAGGCCATGGATGTCGACCTGCATCAGATCGATGACGGATTCGGTGGTGGATTCATGGGTACAATAAGTTCATTTTGTTTTCAAAAGTTGTTGATGTTCACGATCTTACCATGACGTTTACAGTTACTGTTCTGAAGCCTGTCTTATAAAATATTGTATGACAAACTTAATAACGATGCAATTTTCCACGATGTATAATTTCTATGCAGCAACATTTATGATTAGTGAATTGCATTTATTCTACTTCTTTTCTTTCAATTTTTTACTTGACCTTCAGCTCGGGACATATTGATTATAAATGTCAATTTGACGTGCACTAAAAAAAAATGGCCGTTCCTAAAATGTGTTGTACTATTCTTGATTAGACAGGGCCCTTGTGTATAGGGGTTTGATTTCTCCTCCATTCAGCTGATTTCATCTGTCGTAATCTCAAACAAGTTTTAGAAATTGTTCTTGACTTTGCTGAATTTAAAAGAGTTCGTGTAAAACTTGTTATGGGGATAGGGTATTTCCCCCACCCGAGTTGGTTCTTAAATTAAACCCCTGGATCATAGTTGTTTAGTTTGTTGCTCTGTATTTTCTTGCTGAGGTTTCATGTATTATGAGTTGATAACTGTGTTGAAATTTGAAGTTTTGCATGTTTTACATAGTTGATGAAATACATTTCATGTTTTGTTATTGTTCAAGTTGGAATTATTTGTTTAGATGATGATGACGACGATAATGATGCAGATAGTTTTGGCGGAGCAGTAACAAATGAATTTTTAGGTAATATAGGCATGTTTCTTCCAATATGAGGACAGGTAAATATGTAGGTGAATCAATTCATAATATATAATGTTTTAAATGTGCACCTATATGCAAAAGCTTTTAGTTAAAAATAGAAGATATATCTACGTACGTTACTCTAAGGGCTGCAATGGATTGGAAATTGGAAAACATTGCAGTTTATTAAAATATTTAAATACAGTTTACATTCTACTGTATCAGAGATCAGTAAAGAAAAAAAATGACACAATTTAAGTTTTAATGGATTTGTTAATAAAATAATGTATTTCTTCATTTATGTAGTATCATTAGCTATATTTTTGGTGGTGAAATATATAAAAGTATATAAGACTTGCTCTACCCGATATGACATAGGTATGTAGTATTTTAAAATCAAATATGTGAGAGAAACACATTAATAAAACCTCTTATTAAATCTAAGCATTTAGTAAAGTTATCATCACATTACATATCTCTAATACTGTAAAATCATTTTATTATATGCTTTCCGGTGGTTTATAGAGAAATATCAGTGAAATAAAACTGGTATTTCACTGGTGAAAAATAACGGTGAAAAATATCGATATTTTTCTCACTGCTTTACTGTGAAATGACGTCATCATTCCAGAGAAATTCTCCAGTTAAACTCTCTTACAATGTATATAAACGGTGAAAAAAAGCATATAATAAAAAGAAAATTTGTTGGAATCTGTGGAATATCAATTTTAGTTCACTCGTGATCATAGAAAAATATTATTTTGTATGATCACTCATGAAATAAAATCGATATTCCACCGATTCCAACAAATATCCTCTATATATTTCGCGTGACATTATTTTTTTTTTTTTCTTGGGTTGACCGATCCACAATTTGTCAAAGCTAACACAAACTCATTGGAAAATGACCGACGCAAATTCCTCATTTTTTTTTTCCCAAAATCAGAAATCTACAAATTTACATGTCTGCTAAAAAGTCATTTTTTGAAAAATCACCAAATTTCATTCCAAAAAATATAAATGATTTTATATTAATTATTGAGACATTCCTCCGGTTCTCCTTTTTGCATCATTATCTCTTGTACATTACAGATGAAGACCTCATTACTGGTGGCAATCTGTTTGAGGACACACCTGCAGTACCTGAGCTTCCTGTCAGTGCCCAAGCACCAATGCCCAAGGAAATACCAGGTATGAGAAAAAGTGTACTCAGATGTGATGCTATATACAGTCTGTGCTTAAGACCTAAAACATTTATATATAAACTAATAACTATTACTGAACCAAATTTGTTTTGTTATATGAAATATCACAACTGCATTATGTGTTATTTGTGATTGACTTGTATTTTGTATTTTAGACCGGAGACCAATTACGAAATACATGTACATGATCTTTTATAACAAACAGAATTGTTTCTTACACGTTTTATTTCTGGATAAATGTTAGAAATGTGGATTTAATTTTGTATACAAATATCTACAATGAAATTTAATGAATTTATATGAAATGCATATACAGACATTGAAATAACAGACATTTTTATTTTCCAGTACCCCAGCCTATGGCCCTTTCAGATAGCATGATGACCGCCACACCCCTGCCAGGACCTGGGGAGCAGACCACACTCATCACAAATGAGAACGAGGCTTTTGCCCTTGAACCCCTGGATGCCTCACACATGCCAGGTAATCTGTCATAATTGATGAGCAGTTCTAGTTCTCAAACTAACCTCTAGCCTGTTTGACCAGGACTAGGGCATGAACCTGTTCACTACTAATACTACTATAACAATAAGTCTTTCGGTAGAATGTTGTTGTGTTTTTTTTCCATATAAAAGAAGAAGGAAGTCCCATTACCGGTTTAAATAAGCAGGAGCTTGTAAGCCCTTGGCCCCTAAATTTAGTTCTTTGGTCCAACTTTTTTCTGTAAAAAAATCTAATTACCTGTTCATAAAAAGTAGTAAAAAACAAGTGGGGGCATCTCTGATCAAAAGCTTATTTTCTATCCCTAATAGAGATTTAGCTAGAACATAATGTTTGTGGGTCCTCCCCTTCCATTTTTATCCCTCACCCTTCCAAAATATGTGGCCTCCTTCCATTTTCATGCCCTACCCTTAAAAAAAGTCCAACCTAAATGGAATTGGAAACAGCACAATTCTTCGAGAAAGAAGTGTTTTTGTTCTGTTTCAAACCCGCCTCCCCCTTCCTATCTGGCTAAATCTTTAATCCTTGAATAGAATAACCTCATTCCCATGACTAATAATATTTATTATGTTTTCTTTGGAAAACAGGTATTGGTGAGAGAAGAAAAAGGAAGCGCAAGCTTATAGTTGATGAACAGCAGGGTATTCCAAGTGAGACGATGAAGCTGCAGCTGTCTGACACCACCGATATCATCACCACGCTAGACCTTGCACCGCCCACTAAGAAACTCATGCACTGGAAGGAAACAGGTGGTTTTGAGAAGCTTTTCGCTTTGCCCGGGTGTACCATTCGATCCAAGGGGATTCTCAAGGTGAGTGCTTTAGGCTTGAAATTATATATTGCATCTTCCCCAACACCTGACCACCCAGTCAAATCACTTAACCGCAAATTTGAATAAATCAAGTTTTGAATTTCTTGTAATTTTGACTCTACTTATGAAGTAGACATAATCCCCCCACTGATTTATGAGCAGATAGACTTGTGAGCGTATTTTTTCCTGTAATGTGAGCAACTATTGCAGATTAAGCATGTGTTGCATACAATAAAGGAAATATTATATCACCAGACAAAACTGCTTTTTGGCCTTACCCCTTTTGAAGAGCACCCTGTACTTTTCGCAATACTAGATCTTTTTGGATAATGGATGATTAAAGTAATGAGACTTATTTGAAATCACCTGGTGTGTTGTAGCTCTTCAAGAGGAGCCTGAAGACGAGACAGTCCGAGGAGGTCGAGGCAGATGAGGAGAGACTGGAGCTGGAGGCAGCTGAAGTCATGAGGGAGGAGGAGAGATCAGTCACTGGTACATAGGCTTTGAATAATTGATAGGAGAGAGACTTAGGAACTTGTCTAACTGTACTTCAAATCTCACAAAATAGTGAAATATCTTTTTGCCTCCTTAATTGATTTTGAGAAAATATCTGTGTCTAAAAGTGTGAAAATATGGAATGAATCGTTTTCAACAACCTTTCAAACTTAAACCAATCTTTGGCTATATAGAAACTGTTACTGCTATTCAATAGGGTATATTAGTGTACTGTTAGTTCTAATCATGTGAAATCTGTAATCATGACCTTTTCCATCAATTGGTTATTGGTTCCACATTCTTTTCAGACAAATCCAAGGTAGGAATGTCCACGTTGCGGCCTGACATCAGCACGATCCTGGAGGAGACCTCCATACTGGAGACCTCCAAGAGATCCCGTCACAGCGAGCCCCCAATTCCAGAGATGCCGACACCAAGAACCCCCAGGCACAGCATGAACATCCCAGAGCCCGTGAACATCTCAGCAAACATCTCAGCCATCTTTGGCAATGCTTCCGTCATGGAGCCAAGTCACATGGACTTGCCCGAGGTGCCCAGCCTTATTCAGCCCCATTTCGAGGACGATGGACCTCCTTCTATTGCACCATTCAGCGTGGCGCCGCACTCGGTTGCGCCCGAGTCTGTCGGACCAGTGGTAATGATAGATTTTATGCTTTTGTGTGTGTTTTATTTGTTCAACAGTATTGTTATTTGAAGGTTGAGCACATTACACGGATTTCCAATTAAAATCGGTTAAGAATGATTTTCTATATTCCTTCCTTTAGAGTGCTTACTCTTCGTCCAATTGCCTGTTTAACTTATAACAATGAAAAAATTGAAACTTTCCTTTTTTTAGCTCACCTGTCACGAAGTGACATGGTGAGCTTATGTGATCGTGTGATGTCGGGCGTGCATGCGTGTGTCAACAATTTGTTTGTGTAGACAGTAGAGGTCACAGTTTTCATCCAATCTTTATGAAATTTGATCAGAATGTTTATCTTGATGAAATCTGGATTTGGATTGTATTTGGGTCATCTGGGGTCAGAAACTAGGTCACTAGGTCAAATCAAAGAAAAACCTTGTGTAGACAATAGAGGTCACAGTTTTCATCAGATCTTAATGAAATATGGTCAGAATGTTTGTCTTGTTGATATGTTGGTTGAGTTTAAGAAAAAACATGGCCGCCAGTGGGCGGGAAAGTTTTCTCTATTTGTATATTGTGAAAACATGTGAACACTAGAAGTCACATTTTTGGCCCAATTTTCATGAAATTTGGTCAGAACATTTGTTTCCTAGATACGAGAGTTGATTTTAAAAATGGTTCCGGTCCGTTGAAAAACATGGCTGCCGGGGGGACGGGGCAGTTTTCCTTATATTTATATAGTAAAAAAGGCTTGTGAACAGTCAAGAAGTCACATTTTTTGCCCAATCATCATGAAACTTGGTCAAAACATTGGTTTTATTGATATCTCGGACGAGTTCGAAAATGGTCCAGATCGGTGAAAAAACATGGCCACCAGGGGGCGGGGCAGTTTTCTCTATATGTATATAGTGAAAACATGTGAACACTCTAGAAGTCACATTTTTAGTCCAATCTTCATGAAATTTGCTCAGAACATTCGTTTCCGAGATACATAAGTTAAGTTTGAAAATGGTTCCGGTCCGTAAAAAACATGGCTGCCAGGGGGACGGGGCAGTTTTCCTTATTATTTATATAGTAAAAAAGGCTTGTGAACACTCAAGAAGTCACATTTTTTGCCCAATCATCATGCAACTTGGTCAAAACATTGGTTTTATTGATATCTCGGATGAGTTAGAAAATGGTCCAGATCGGTGAAAAACATGTCCACCAGTGGGCGGGGCAGTTTTCTCTATTTGTATTTTGTGAAAACATGTGAACACTCTAGAAGTCACATTTTTGGCCCAATTTTTATGAAATTTGGTCAGAACATTTGTTTCCTAGATACAAAAGTTGATTTCGAAAATGGTTCTGGTCCGTTGAAAAACATGGCTGCCAGGGGGGGGTGGCGCATTTTCCTTATATTTACATGTATATAGTAAAAAAAAAGCTTGTGAACACTCTGGAAGTCACATGTTTTGCCCAATCATCATGAAACTAAGTGAAAACATTTGTTTTATTAATATCTCAGATGAGTTTGAAAATGGTCCCGATCGGTCAAAAAACATGGCATCCAGGGGGTGGGGCAGTTTTCCTTATATGACTATAGAGAAACCTTGTGAACACTCTAGAAGTCACATGTTTTTCCTAATCATCATGAAACTTAGTCAAGACATTGGTTTTATTAATATGGTCAAGGTCATCCTTCATGGTCAAAGGTCAGACATATGGGGGACATAGTGTTTCACAAACACAGCTTGTTCACCTAATACTTGAGTATTTTAAGAGAATTATTTTCTTGACTCATCTGGCTCAAACCCATTACAAGGTCATATATTTTACAAAAATTGAATGAACAGACTCCTGTCAGGTGAGCGAACTAGGGCCATCTTGGCCCTCTTGTTTATGTAAGGTGTGTTATTGTCATTTGTTTGTATGTTCGTCAACAGTGACTGAAATTGAGAACATTCTTTTTGAGAAACTATAATCCAGTCTGCAAAATTAACCCATCGCCTGATCGCCAATGCGATGAAATCTAAGCTCAGGCGATGGAAAAATTGTCTATTGATCGCCTGAATTGCGATGAAAAACATCCGAAAACACCGTTTGGAAATAAACCGACAAATAATCAATTTACCAAAATTCGTTCGAGTGCATGTTCACTTTTATAACAAAATTAATATTGTCTGCATTCTGGAAACTTGCGCTCGGTTCCAATTTTGCCCGAAATTTTATTTATTTATTTCGGATTGGTTATCGGATGGCAAGGACATGAACTGCAACTTACGAAAATTCTTACAATCGTCCGCAATCTTGAAATATTTCCAGTGATCGATTTCTCCAAGTAAAGCAGTTCAAAAGCATATAGTAAAGCAATATGTTAACCAAATTATATATTGATTACGTATTGTCTTGGTAAATGGTTTTCATTTTTTGCAGTCAAACAATATGCACATTTTATTTCAAGCGCAAAACACGTACATTTTTTCGGATGTCGTTTTCAGATAAAGTATGTGTCGTCGCTTATAATTTTTTTTTGACGTTCTTTAAAAAAACAACAACATAGAATGACGAACATGCATGCAGTTATACGGTCTGGTTTATACTATTTTGCATTGTATACCTCAAAAATAGAAACTTGAAAAAAAATTGGCTATGAAAAATTTCCTCTGGCTATGAAATGTTGAAAGTTTCATAGCCACATTGGCTATGAAGACGAAAATGTTAGTTTTGCAGACTGTAATCTAAAAAGAAACTTTTGCGCCTTTTCATAAATAAAATCTATAACAATTGTCAGAAACACCAGCTGCTAATTGCGATATAAAGATAGCCAATAAGAATGCCTTAAATCTTCCAAAATGTTGTTTAAAAGTATCGGTAAGACTTAAAAAAAAATCGTCAGACATGGCAGGCAGATTGACGGTTTTCGCGGTGTCGGTAAATAGCCTGAAAACCATATGAGCAGCAATTTTTATATTTTCCTTATAACAATTTTTCAGTCGTTTGGTGCTGATGTGGATGTAGGGAATGAAATGCCCGAGACTGTCGAAGAAGAAGAGAAACGCTGGACAAAACGTACCGAACAGATGCAACATACGCTCGATCAGGGCTTCAGATACACCGACGAGCTCAGTTTCAAGGACATGGCTAGAAAACTTAACCGTAAACAGGTCACATCCAAATTCTACACGCTACTTGTGTTGAAGAAGCACAAAGTCGTACTAGTGAATCAAACAGAGCCATTTGGAGATATTCTTATCGGGAAAGGGCCGAAGTTTGGAATTTCTTGTTAATGTATATCAATGTCTCTCTGTCTGTTTTTTCGATGTCTTTGTGTAGTTGAAGAAATATCGTGAATGCTGTAGATAAAGATCTATGTGAATTTGTGTCTGTTTACTGTAAATGCAAATTTTTATGAAATCGTATTTATAAATAGAGTTTGTTGTCTGCGTACTGTGGTAATTGCTTTGAAATGGAAGTGAATGACAGACTGTTTCAATGTTTTTTTTGTGGGGTTATTGTATGTTTGCAAGAAAAATTACATTGGAGCATTCAAAATTAGTTCTTTTGTAATGTTTTGTCCATAAATGTTATGGACCTGTGTTCACAATGGCTTAATTAGTTTAAACCTTTTTACTTTAGCTACATTTAACAAAAGCCTTAAGCTTTTTGAGATCCGCTCAAATTCGTTTTATTATCAAAATAACTATATAAACCATATAATTATCTTAATAAAACCTGATTATTGTGGCAAATGCTTCGTGTAAGTGTCGCGAACTTTACATAAAAAATTGTAATAAAGAAATGTAAACTTTATTCATCACTCGTTAATAACATATGTTTTACCAAAACTGTAATTTATAATATTTTTTGAACGATTTCTAGCCCTGAAAATGAAATATTTGTCTAAATTTCATCTTTAAGCTGAAAAAGCAGACTCAAATTGTGAACACAGGATCTGATGCCATGGCTCATATGTTTATATTGGTAAATCGCAGTTCAGGGCCCGTATTTACCAACCCATTGTTAGACTTAAGAATAGGGAATAGACTTAGAACCAAGAAGAATACATCCAGCGTTTGAATATATACATGCTTCCATGGGTAATAATGTCCTATACAGAATGTTCTACATGAAGAATGATGTAGATAGAGGCATTTAATGACTAAAAATTAAAGCAATTCTTGATTATTCCAATTTAAAGAATTTTCTTTATTCTTAGACTTAAGTCTAAGAATTGGTTGTTGAATACAGGCCCAGTTTTATGTTTGGATCGCTTAGCAACAAGCAGCCCAAGGCAGCAATATCATTATTGTCATGTTTCACTTCTTCCGGTCATTTGTCTTCTTGTTGTATAAAACTTGTATTAAATACTAACACGAAAATTGTACGAGAATGCCCAGCGTTACTGTATGTCTTGTAACAATTTAGGCTTGTTCTGTATGACATTCAACTCTGCTATTCTGTTCATTGTTGTACACTATTTTAAGGTTAAGTATTTTTATAAGTTCATGTGAACCTTTCTATTGATTGTGTATTGTGAATAAAATTAATGGAGGTTTCTCCTTAATTAAAGGTGTATTTTCTTTCAGTGATTTACTTTCATGTAATGTGCACATTATGACATTTGTAAAATAATTTCTTTTGTTGCAACATAAAACCGTGTAAAAATAAAATGTTACCATCTTCAATTATGTAATGTGAATTTTCCTTATTTAGTATTTTAATCAAGTTTAACATTGGTATTTTTCTACAATAAAATAAAGAACATTTCTTAAGTCAATGTATAGAATGTGTTAACAATTTGATAAATAATATTTTTAAACAATTCATTTTTAACTTGCACTTATCGAATATGTCTGATTATTTTTAGATCGCATTTAATTACCATTTTAGAGAGAAACTTGATTTGGTCTGTGATTTGTTTGGAACAGGAATTTGAAAGGCACTCATTGTATAGATATATGCACATTTCATCTATTTTTTTGTAAAGCAAAACTCAACATATTCTTTTTTATGGTGTTATTTACCACATTGACCATGTCATTTGTGCACATACTATGTTCTTTCTGACAGTGTAAATACATAGTTTTAAACCATTAAATCTGTGTTCAGTTAAAACCACATGTATCATTGATCAGTTCATATTTCTGAACAAAATCAGCTCATTTTCATTTTAGTCTGAATAAAATGGAATTCGTTTTTTCAGTGGCCCTGGTTTTGTGTTTAATTGTCCCCATCATTTCAATGTGTCCATATTCTTGAAAACGCAAAACCATCTACACAAATTTGTGTGTCATTTGTATCAATTATTGGTTGTGATAATCATCAAGGTCAAAAAGGCTATGTTTACCTGAACTTGGCGGGCCTACCAGCAGTGCCGGACTAGCACCATGGAGGCCCATAGGAAGTGAAACTTTTGGTACCCACTCCAGTGCCTAGTCGGCCTGGTGTCTACTAGAACGCCATTGTCTATTCGTTTAAATATGCCTACCAGTGCCAAGGCTGGCAAGACATAAAATATGTCAATGTCCTTTTACAAGTATAAAATGTCATTATAATATGGTAATGCCAATACGAAATTAAAAGAATCAGATTAAGAATTTAAGAAAACGATCACTGCAGTCTGTATATTCATGGCCATTGTCTATTCGTTTTAATATGCCTACCAGTGCCAAGGCTGGCAAGACATAAAATATGACAATGTCCTTTTATAAGTATAAAATGTCATTATAATATGGTAATGCCAATACGAAATTATAAGAATCAGATTAAGAATTTAACCCTTTGAGCGCTGGAACCGGATTTTGAAGGCCTTTGCAAACAGTTTGGATCCAGATGAGATGCCACAGAACGTGGCGTCTCATCAGGATCCAAACTGTTTGCTATTCGGATAGTGGTCTAAGAAAAAAAATCGAAGAAAATGCTAATTTTACAAATTCAGCAGACGAAAAATTTCCCAGCATGAAAAGGGTTAAGAAAACGATCACTGCAGTCTGTATATTCATGGTCTCATGGAGCCCCTAAAAGTCGCGGGGCCCATAGGCAGTTGCCTACTCTGCCTGATGGGTAAGCCGGGACTGCATACCAGAACCAAATTTATTTTGGTTTGTGAACGCTATCCAATGGAACATTTTAAGGTGTCCAATAGGTAAGTTATTTTATAAACAATGTTGATGTATTGAATAAAGTAAGACAAAGTGTACTTCCTATAAATAGATTATTTCATCCTGATTTCAAAATGAAATTTCACAGAAAAAGAGTTATATGTGCACATTGAGTTTATCGTAATTTTATCATATAACAGAAGAAATTTCCAAATAAAACCATGTTAGAACACTTGATCGGTGGTGTATATCTCGATACTCGTGAGTATCATGAACATCATTAGCATATATTATTATATATTGCATTGTGCACGTTCTGCACAAGTTTAATGAGCCCTTACATTGTGCACGTTCTACACGAGTTGAATGAGCCCTTGCATTGTGCACGTTTTGCACGGGTTTAATGAGCACTTGCATTGTGCACGTTTTGCACGAGTTTAATGAGTGCTTGCATTGTGCACGCTCTGCGCGAGTTTAATGAGCGCTTGCATTGTGCACGTTTTGCACAAGTTTAATGAGCGCTTGCATTGTGCACGTTCTGCACGAGTTTCATGAGCGCTTGCAGTGTGCACGTTTTGCACGAGTTTCATGAGCGCTTGCATTGTGCACATTCTGCATGAGTTAAATGAGCGCTTGCATTTTGCACGTTTTGCACAAGTTTAATGAGCGCTTGCATTGTGCACGTTCTGCACGCGTTAAATGAGCGCTTGCATTGTGCACGTTTTGCACGAGTTTAATGAGCGCTTGCATTGTGCATGTTCTGCACGAGTTTAATGAGCGCTTGCATTGTGCACGTTCTGCACAAGTTTTATGAACGCTTGCATTGTGCACGTTCTGCACGAATTAATGAACGCTTGCATTGTGCACGTTTTGCACGAGTTAAATGAGCGCTTGCATTGTGTATGTTTTGAACGAGTTGAATGAGCGCTTGAATTGTGCACGTTTTGCACGCGTTTAATGAGCGCTTGCATTGTACACGCTTTGCACAAGTTTAATGAGCGCTTGCATTGTGCAAGTTTTGCACGAGTTTAATGAGCGCTTGCATTTTGCACGAGTTTAATGAGCGCTTGCATTGTGCACGAGTTTTATGAGCGCTTGCATTGTGCACGAGTTTAATGAGCGCTTGCATTGTGCACGAGTTTAATGAGCGCTTGCATTGTGCACGTTTTGCATGAGTTTAATGAGACACAGTCAATAACGTTAAATACGCTTCAATGGATTAAAATCGCTTTCTCTACGAAAAACAAATATTTTTCGCATCGACACTTTAATATATTCATGCACAGAAGTAAGATACACGTAAATAACGGCGAAATGTTACTACAATTTACTATGTTTTGTCAACATTCCTATTGGTAAATGTACAAGACAGCGTATATAAGTACATGTATCCTCGTAAGTGAATATCACAAATAAGTATCCTCGTAACAGATTGACGAATTAACAGATTGACGAATCCAATCGTATTGCAATTAATTCTCAAACAAAGGCGTTAGTCAGCGAGTCAGAATGCTGTTTGTGTACTTTGATCTTAAGTAGATCTAGATTACATATAATTTATTTCATAATATAAGTTTTGGTGAAAGAGGCAACATGTTTTCATTACAAATGAGTGTGTCTATATAAAGAATCTTTTTGATGTAAGCACATTGGCGAGCAGAAATGAATGAAAAGTTGGTTTCTGTAATGTTTGTTAGAATGACGACATATTACATCATCGATTAAAAACTATCATGCTGAACCGGCGTGTTTTCAGCAGGGCGACCAATCAAGCAAGTCTACAAAAGTGCATCGGTTCCCGTATCTCATGGAGCTCGATTTGTTTTATCAACTGTCAGCCGGTATCCATTGTTAAAAAACAATCGTGCTTCTGTGGTTTGTTGTTTGTAAATCGATACGATTTTCACCCAATATAAGATTACGCACAGGTAGCGATGGCGTCAGAAACGAAAACCAAGATACCAGAGAACATGTCTGTCGGATTTATAGGCGCGGGCCGTATGGCGCAAGCGATGGCCAAGGGATTTATATCAGCTGGTAAACCGGTGCACAGCTGTCACTCACTGTCAGCTGTGTTTGATTTTAAATAAAGCAAATTAGACATAATTGTTTCTAAAATAATGTCATGACTGAACTCAGTCTCTCAGACTTTGATGACACTATGCAATTTTAGTTTATTTTTTTTATTAAAAAAATGTCATTTGCACTTGAAAATAAAGTGGAAAACAGTGACAAAAGGAGAACTTCGTTGTTAACTTAAGATAAAAAAATATATAAATATAAAATAAATATATTTATACATTAATGGTATTTTTAACAAATAAGATAATCTGTGAGCGAGTCACTGGGTTTTAAAGGGCAGGTGTCAATGCACGATTGTTTTCTAAAACATTCTGTGTCTACATAACATTTGTGCATATATTTTCTTATCATTTATAAGTCACCATTCCTTTTGTTGCCTCGGCACATTCCGTATGCTTCTGGAGATTCGTATACAATTCTGTAAATGTTGGAGTTACAAGCAGTCATCAAGTTGATGATGATCAACATGCAGTAACACTTTTTTTAATAAGACCATGTTATTGTCAACTATAATCTGACTCATATACCATATAATAATCTGTTTTTCAATTGAAATAGAGAGTTAAAGCTTTTAATGCACTTCATTCCATTTCTAAATAATTTTTTTTTGCCGTTATTTGAATTGTCAGTAGCACTGAATAGTTTAAGTTAAACAACTGTATGGCAGTTAGAAATTCAATTTAGAAGACCCCCAGATTACTTCATGTTTGTTTCGGAACTAAAATCTGAAGAAGTGTTTTTTTTGTGTGTGAAATCTTGTATACAATTGGATGAATCCATGATTATTTTAGCATTGATTTTGTTACCCATAAGCCTGCAGGTAATGTTATAATATTATTTGCAATTTAGTCAGACCTGCATGTACATTCACATTGGCTTGCCAGTGTTCATGGTTTCCTGTATTTCACAAATATTTGGTGAGACTTAAATTCTGTATCCTTACATAATGTATATGCTAATATTATCAGTTTGTCCGGATCCAATGTAGTTTTTATTGTGATATTGATCTTTCGTTAAAACTAGATGTAAGATGTCTAAAAGAAATAAGCCAATTAAATGGCAATTTAATTTTAAGGCAGATTTCCATACCAATAGTTAATGAGCAGATATTGTCAAGTCATTCTTTGCCTTTAACAGGACCAATTTGGAATGTTTTCAATTTATATATTGTAGTTTATATATTTTATAAATAGTTTCTGATAATGCTATTTTTTAGGTGTTATAAGAGCAGAACATATTTTTGCCAGTGACACAGACCAGAGAATGCTTCACACCATACAAAAGGTTAGAAATGAAAGGCAAATAACCCATATTTTGTAGGGGGATTTGTTGGTCTGAATAAAGAAGTTCTGGCCATGTTCATAATAATACTCCCAATTATATTTAATAATTAGTATTTGCTTGTTCAGTAAGTGAGTCTGGTTAACCCTTTGAGCGCTGGAACCGGATTTTAAAGGCCTTTGCAAACAGTTTGGATCCAGATGAGACGCCACAGAACGTGGCGTCTCATCAGGATCCAAACTGTTTGCTATTCTGATAGTATTCTTTGAAAAAAATCAAAGAAAACGCTAATTTTAGAAATTTAGCAGACAACATTTTAGCAGNATTTGCTTGTTTAATTGCATTGTGTATTGCTTTCCCGGTTCAGCATCTACCGGAAGGATCACGCGTTATCCGTGTGATGCCCAACACTCCGGCGCTGGTCCAGGCAGCTGCGTCCGTTCTTGCCCCGGGACATTCCGCCTCACAGGGCGATGCAGAGCTCGTTATTGAGCTGTTGAAGTGCATCGGGATCGCCGAGCCGGGCTCTGAAAAGCTCCTTGATGCTGTCACTGGTCTGAGTGGTAGTGGACCTGCTTATGTGAGTTATTATAATTGAGCCTTTGCTCTGGGAAAACAGGGTTTAATGCATGTGCATAAAGTGTCTTCCAGATTAGCCTGTGCAGTCTTACAGGCTTTTCGGGAACGACACTTTCCACTTTAATGGAATTTTTCGTTTCAAGGAAGTCTCTTCTTAGAAAAAATCCAATTTAGGCGGAAAGTGTCGTCCCTGACTAGCCTTTTCGGACTGCACAGGCTTATCTGGTACGACATTCTATGCACATGCCGTAAGTCCAGTTTTGTCTTAGCGAGTCTCAATTGTGATCTAAATGTATGTATGTGTATTTCTTAGCAAGAATTTTCAAAGTAAGCTGTTTCGAGTGAAGAAATAAAACCTCGAAAGTAGAGAGAAATGAAAGAATAAAAAGACAAAGAATACACTTCAATGCGGATAAAATAAACTGGTACTAGTTTCAAGATTATTCATCATTTATTACTGTTTTGTGGCCTAAATATATGTACATTGTACATGTATACATACATTTATCAGTCAATACACAACTCTATTGTTGTGATCCAAGGCTCATTAGTGTTCCTGCACACAGTCTTTCCAAATCAAAGCGTCTTGTACAATTGAAATCGCTTAATCAAAAGGTATTATTAGTTACACTGTTAGTAACTGATGGTGTATGGGATATACACCCTCAGTAATTTCATACCATACGAGAGCGAAGCTTGAGTATGGTATGTCATTACTGAGGGTGTATATCTCATACACCATCAGTTACTAACAGTGTAACGATTATATCTCACCGACTACCTTTTCCTTGATGTGTTTTATATATATTTATGTCCGAACCGGCTTTCCTTACTATTGTTTTTCATTCAATTGATGACACAATTTATGACGTATCTCGTGTGACGTAATTTTAAGTGTGGTTCAAAATATATTTCGAGAATATATGGAAGAACCGAAAATGGAAGTGCGTATCGTTGTCATTTTAATTATTATAAGCATTGGATTAAAGTTGTCATTGTGGTAAGCGTGTTGTTCATACTAAATTTAGTTTTTTTATGACCTCTTTTAAAGCTGTAATAGTGTCATCAATCTAAAATACAGCACAGTTTCAGTTAAAATCGATATTTTAATTGGTTTCCAGTACATATGTAGGTGGGTCATGGTGTATGGAAATTACTCGGGATGTATGGAAAATACACCATGGACACGTGACCGCTCTAAGCCAATCGGATAAGGTCATTGATGTAGGAGGTGAGATATTTTGTAATATGTGGATTTTAACTGAGACTTATTGTGGTGTATATTTCAGGCATTTATGGCCATTGAGGCGTTATCAGACGGTGGCGTGAAAATGGGACTACCGCGTGACCTTGCTATCAAACTGGCAGCACAGACATTGTTGGTAGGTTTACAGCTCCTCTGGCAACACTGAGAAAATTTGAATGATTCTTTATTGAAATGTCCATGGGTACTACCAACCGATGCTCAAATTTCACATTGTTCAGATTAAGTGATAAGAAAGGGTCACCTTTTATAGCTGTCACAGAGTTATAAATATTATTTTATTATTATATGAAAAAGACTTCCAAGACTGTAACTAACACAATGTAATCAATATCAAGTTAAACATGTGGTTCCAAGTAACCTACTACTGCCATTCAGTAGACAAAGAAATCATACTCAAACAAATTCACAGAAATCAATTTAATCTCTTTAAAACTGTAACTATGATATTGTATGAATTTATAATGCACTCAATCAAAATCAAATAATAATAAAATAATATTTTTAACTCTGTGACACGGCCACAGATTCTTTCTTACTACTTGTGCTGCGAGAAAATACCACATGACTATGGGATAGCTTTGTGCACTATTTTTATTATGCATCAATGTACTCATCCGCAACATATAAAGCATACCAGTAATTTGTTTATTGACTGTTGTGCTCAAAATGACTCCCATTTAACATATTATTCTCTTTTTTGTTTGTCAATTCGTTTATGAATGTATTTGAAAAACTGAAATCGCTGACACCAGTGATTCAACGGTACTACATTGTTTAGTGAATCTCAGTATTTTCATGCTATCGTCAAATGTTTTGGTAACATTAGTCATTTGCAAGCAAACATTTTTTTTATCTGGAGTACTGAGATATAAGAGCAAACCTTTTGAATTGGTAGCAATGTTTCATTATGATCATGGGTTTGTAAAAAAATCACTTATATAATTTCAAGTATTGATTCTCATTTATGTCTTAAAAGATTGTTTCTAAGTACTGATATTTCATATAAAACATACTCCTAGGTGTAATTATCAAATATAAATAGGTAAACATAGTGTGATTTACAAACGTTATGACACAATTACATTATTATGCATGCTAATTGACAAGTACAGTCAAACCTGTGTACAGCAGCCAGTAGGCAGGTGGCTGCTTTAGTAAGGTGATCACGTTTAACCCTTTGAGCGCTGGAACCGGATTTTGAAGGTCTTTGCAAACAGAACGTGGCGTCTCATCTGGATCCAAACTGTTTGCTATTCTGATAGTATTCTTTGAAAAAAAATCAAAGAAAATGCTAATTTTAGAAATTCAGCAGACGACATTTTAGCAGACGACAAATTTCCCAGCATGCAAGATGGTTGGTCAGCTGATAGTATCATTCTCATTCAAAGAAACAAACAACAAAAGCTTAGAAAACCTTCTTTTTACAACACAAACATCACACAAACATAATTTTTATTCAAACAACCACAAGCTTAGCACAATTTATCGTTAAGAAGTGAAATGTTTTATAACATGGATGTTTCAGACCACATACAATCTTTCTCAATGAAAACAATCTCAACAAACACATCACATTTAAAACAAAAGAAGTAATATTTGATCCGTAATGTTGATTGTACATAAAACATAATCATTTAAATTGTGTAACATACTCAGATTAATTTATTTTGAAGATTTCCCCCATCCCAGTAAAACAAATCTTCTCAACATCCTCCTATTTGTTTTCTCACAGTGGGCTGTCTATATTATATCAATGGCGGTTACTGCAATCAGATTCTTTAGCCGAAAAATAGTAGCCTTATAGTCGCTGTTGTGTGAGAGGAAAGAGACAACAACTGATCAATTTAAGTCTACTTTTTGCACCTCAAAATGTGTTAAAGACTGCTAAAGACAGGTAAAAAAAAATGCTTTTTGTGTGAAATAAATTGGCCGGTGGCCGCTAATGGCAGGTGAAAGTTATACTTAAAACACTCTAGCAAGGAGAAACCATAAAATGTATGGTTAAAGACAATAAAACTTTTGTATGAAAATGGAATAATATGAAAACTTTTGATGACGCATGAACTTGTGAAATAGTTAGTGAATTTAAAGTGAAGCAGCTAAAAAAAAAAATGCTCTCTGTCATCTTATGCTTTATCATTATAGTAATTCAGCCTATAAGTTAATAGTTTTTACTTCCATATGATTTGGTCTAAACAACATTATGAAATGTATTTTTAATGAATATGAAATTTTAACACAAAATAAACATTATCAAAGTAATAAAAACATAAAAGCAATAACTGTCAAATAGTATGACTATTATAGTAGGCAAATTATGAGCACAAAACAATGATAAAAGTCATTTGTTAACATCATACCTAATACAATGTATTGATAAGAGAATATCAGCAATTGCTTTCTTTTGTTTTCCTAAATTAAGTAATATTTTTCCAACAGATGAAATAGTTTTCAGTGTAATCTTAAATATTTTCTTACATTACAAAATTATAATTTAAGCCAGCATGGAATTATTTTTGGTTTTATTTTTGAATATGGACTTCATGTGACCAACAATTTATTTTTCTATTTAAGCAAACATAAGAGCATGAACCAGATGTTGTTTCATTTTAAGCTCATCTATTTTTTTTGAAAAAAAATTATGAGCTACTGTCATCACCTGAGCGTCAGCGTCAGCAACTGGGTCCGGTTAAGTTTTGTGTTTAGGTCCAATTTTCTCATAAAGTATCAAAGCTATTGCATTCAAACTTGGTACACTTACTTACTATCATGAGGGGATTGCGCAGGCAAAGTACGGCTGGCATTTTGACAGAATTATGTGCCCTTTTTATACTTAGAAAATTGAAAATTTGGTTAAGTTTTGTGTTTAGGTCCACTTTATTCCTAAAGTATCAAAGCTATTGCTTTCATACTTGCAACACTTACTAACTATCATAAGGGGACTGTGCAGGCAAAGTTATGTAACTCTGACTGGCATTTTGACAGAATTATGTGCCCTTTTTATACTTAGAAAATTGAAATTTTGGTTAAGTTTTGTGTTTAGGTCCACTTTTTTCCTAAAGTATCAAAGCCATTGCTTTCATACTTGCAACACTTACTAACTATCGTAAGGGGACTGTGCAGGCAAAGTTATGTAACTCTGACTGGCATTTTGACAGANGCTGTACAATTTAAGAGTATCTTTTAGGCGAAGGGTGATAACATACACACAGTCAAACTTCAAATGCACCAAGAGGAGAGAAAACCCTTACTTTATGTTAAAGGGGCATCCGGTACGTGTAGTGTTAATGATATTAAACGATGTAATCGGAGCACAAATAGGGCTAATGT
>VMBQ01002436.1:99050-103136 GCA_007657795.1 Dreissena rostriformis
ACTATATGGTAAAAAATGTGTTTTGTATGAATCCATATAATTTATATTGAATCGATTGAGTTGTTTTACCTGTGATTAATAGAAATACAAGCAAGGCAACAAAGTTGGCTATGATTATCACAGTACAGTTCTATCTTCCTGTCCCTGTGCTCTGTACACATGTCTACAAGGTCCAGGGTTGCCATAGTAACCGGCCACTTCTCCATCTGACCTTTCCCGTACGCGGGGTGGCTGGTGAACAGTTGGTTGTGGAGCTCCACGCAGCCGTCGCAGAAGTACTTGGAGCATTCCTTGCAGTAAAACTTGGCCTCTTTTGTACTGCAAGCAGAGCACATGTCGTCTTGTATAGCATCCGATCCACTTTTTGAACAGTCCTTTACAGTGTCAGATTCACTTTTTGATGAGTCATCTACAGTGTCCAATCCACTTTTTAATGAGTCCTGTACAGTTTTCAATCCACTTTTTGTTGAGTCCTGTACAGTTTCCAATCCACTTTTTGTTGAGTCCTGTACAGTGTCCGACTCACTTTTTGATGAGTCCTGTACAGTGTCCAATCCACTTTTTGAAGAGTCCTGTACAGTATCCAATGAGTCCTGTACAGTGTCCAATGAGTCCTGTACAGTATCCATTCCACTTTTTGATGAGTCCTGCACTGTAACAAATCCATTTTTTGATGAGTCCTGTACAGTGTCCAATCCACTTTTTGATGAGTCTTCTCTGTTAGATGCCATAGTCAATTTTGTTATGATGTTAAAAAAGGAGGATAACCTTTATTCAATTTTATTTAAGAAATTGGGTATAACATTCATTCAGCTCTTGTGTGTTTTGTAGTAAATGAAAGAGTGTTCTATGCACATTAAGACTTCAGAGACAAGTTTGTGTTTAAAGTTATCTTGATAACAAAATTGTATAAGGTATTATTTGAATGTTTACCAAGTATTTTGGATGTAGATAACATTCAGCACTTTAACCAGAGTATTTTATTCAATAGAACATAAGATTAAAAGCTGCAGTAATTTCAATACTATTTGATAACAAATTACATATTTATGTATTTGAAATCAATTTATTCAGGCCTACAAATTTGCTCTGAAAAGGATTTTTTAAAAACATCAGATTAATTGTATTCGTACATAGGAAATATGATAAAAAGAACAAACAGACAGATTGTTATAAATATCTTTTGAATTTCTTTTATGAATGTCAAAACTGTCACAACTGATAAGTAGTATAGTTAATTTACCTTGAGCTGAATGCACAAGAACCATAACCCTACTTTTTCTTAAACAAGAGTAATTGCCCTTTGTTGTTCTATACTGGGGGACATACTGTTTTTGCTCTGTTTGTTTGTTTGTTTGTTGGTTTGCACAAACTTTAAAATTGGCCATAACTTTTGCAATATTGAACATAGCAACTTGATATTTGGCATGCATGTGTATCTCATGGAGCTGCACATTTTGAGTGCTGAATGGTCAAGGTCAAGGTCATCCTTCAAGGTCAAAGGTCAAATATATGGGTCAAAATCGCTCATTTTGGTCATAACTTTTGCTATATTGAAGATCGCAACTTCATATTTGGCATGCATGTGTATCTCATGGAGCTGCACATTTTGGGTGGTGAAAGGTCAAGGTCATCCTTCAAGGTCAACGGTCAAATATATGGGTCAAAAACGCTCAAAAGGGGACATTGTGCATGGTGTTTCACAAACACATACCTTGTTTTATGATGAAACGTTTCAGGTCTGCATGTGTATATCTCTGATACTATACAAGATTGCAACATCAAAGTGTATAGCTGTTTAGATACCAATAAGGAGAAGTACCATGTACAAGAACCATAACCCTACACTTTCTTAAATAAGAGTTATTGCCATTTGTTGTTTCAATCTATCATGAATATATATGGGTGGTTTTATAACATTATCTGTTCAATTTATTCTTTGCAGTTCGACTTTTATATTGAAACTGCCCAGTTTGCAAGATTTTGTAAAAAAAAAATCATCTAAGAAGCCTGTCTTTCTATGCTCATTTCGATAACTGAAAATATTTGTGCATGCTGTGCCATTTTATATGAAAAAAAAATCTGGGAAATGAGGGCTTAATGCATGTGCTTAAAGTGTCATCACAGATTAGCCTGTGCAGTCAGCATAGGCTTATCAGGAACCACACTTTCTGCTTCTATGAAATTGTTTGTCTAAAGGATTACTCTTTAGACGGAAAGTGTCGTCCTTGATTAGTCTGTGTGAACTGCAAAGTCTTATCTGGGACGATACTTTACGCACATATATTAAGCCCAGTTTTCCCAGAATGAGGCTCATTTCATCTCCAGGGTGCGGCCAAGATGGATTTTGTAAAAAAAAAAAACTTAAGAAGCCTGTCATGTTAAGCTTAAACAATAAGCTGATTTTGATAACTGCAAATAAATTTTAATGCACTGCCATTTTATTTCATCTCCAGGGTGCGGCCAAGATGGTTCTGGAGACAGGCAAGCATCCAGGTGAGCTGAAGGACCAGGTCTGCTCCCCGGGCGGTACCACCATCGCTGCCATGCATAAACTGGAGAAGGCGGGGTTCAGGGCCGCTCTCATTGACGCTGTAGAGGCAGCTACGCTAAGGGCCAAGGAACTGGGCGAGACTGAGATAAAGTGAACGTGGCTCTGTCTCTATTGCTGTCTGTTAATGTTATGGTTGTTGTATCTGGAGGTGTTGGCATTACACTTCCCAATTGTGTGTGTTACTCGGATGTGACATAGAACTAAGGGTGGTTGGAATTTACAATTCAGTTTCCTAGGTAACTGGTGAAAAGGGTATATCATGGGCATTAGGTGTTGAAATCATCATCATGTCCTTGACGATGAACTGTAAGGACTGGCTCCAAGTTTGTGTGTCCATTTAATAAATAGAATAGTGTCTTGCAAACAGTGTCTCAAAATATAAAATTGTACATTTTCATAAATAAGGTACAGTACCTTTACTTTTTTGAGTATAGGTCCACTACAGTGCCATGCATACCTTGTTTGTGACGGATGAAACACTGAAATATGGAGCAACCTAACACAAACTATCCATTTAAGCTGAATCCTTTGTTGAACGCTGCTGTACAAATGTCTAGTTGACTGTTGCATGAACGTTTTCCACTTCAAGCTGCCAGTTATTTCAATTTGTTTATTCATATTCATTATAAACACCCAGCTTCTGATTTTCATGCATAAAGTTACTTTTTTGGTGGCCTTTCAGGATTAGCGCTTTGGTGCTTTTGTTGAAATTGTGATATAGATGATTACTTTGATGATGATTATGGTATAAATTATTTCATGATTACTATGATGTTGATTATGGTATCAATTATTTGATGATTACTATGATGATGATTATGGTATTAATTGTTTGATGATTACTATGATGATGATTATGGTATTAATTTTTTGATGATTACTATGATGATGATTATGGTATCAATTATTATATGATTACTATGATGTTGATTATGTTGTCAATTATTTGATGATAGCTATGATGTTAAATATGGTATTTTATATTATATTGCAGTATTTTTACTTGGAAGTTACTTTTTATTTAGATATTATTAGTTTATATGTTCTCGCCAGTAAACTTTTATGTTTGACATATGGTCATAATAAAAGATTATGAATATGCAGCAAAAGTGTCAGTTATTCTAAAAAATACTATCCTTCAAATTATTGGTCATTTCTAACCTTAGTTGGATGCTGTCTGGAGTACATAACCGCAGACATTAACTAGAAATGGCGAGGCAGAGGCCGACGCGTATCCCCAAACCAAATGTTTGACCTAGGTGTGCCCCAGGGTTGGTAATGGGGCCATGCATAGTTGAAATTGACCGTATTGTAATAAGAGAAGTTCAGTATCAATTAGAAGTGAATCGGTGTAGAAATGAAGACATTATAGTAAAAGGCAATTTTGGGTGGGTGTGACCTATGTGGGCAGGGCGCCCCAGGGTTGGTAATGGGGCCATGCATAGTTGAGATTGACCGTATTGTCATAAGAGAAGTTCAGTATCAATTTGAAGTGAATCGGTGTAGAAATGAAGAAATTATAGTAAAAGGCA
>VMBQ01002436.1:103524-118925 GCA_007657795.1 Dreissena rostriformis
AGCTAATCGTATGAACTGTAATAAACGGTGTTTTTATACATAGCTTTGCATCATGATTCCTTTTTTTACTTGCAATAAGTCAAACCAATGACTACCAATTTATATGTTTATCCGTGAACGATTGTTTACTAAAACGAAACATATTAATCAAATAAAATTAAAATGTCCTTGATTTTGAAATAAGTGTTTTGAACTTAGGCAACATATCATCTTATATATAAATCTTATTTTGACATATATAGGATCTGACATGAGTTGTCATATCATACCATATTTTATTAAACGAGTTAAGGCATTTTGTTAGTAAGAGAGCCTTTGGCGAGCTTACTAACAAATTTCCTGGACGAGTTTAATCAAATATGGTATGATATGACAATGAGTGTCAGATCTTTTTTATCACATGCTTTTAAACTAAATAAAATACATCTTAATTGACCAAACAAATGCTGATAAATCTAAAAGTTGTTTAATATTGTGACGTCATTTCATGTTTCATGTAATTTCACACAAAAAAAGCCATGCGATTGGTTAGTTATTGATTATGTAGCCAATGAAAACGCTTAAAGTTGTATTACACATGTGTAATATAAAAAAATACGTAATGTCTGTATTACATTGAAAACAAGGTATAGCATGTGATCATTACATGTATGTATCAAATAGACATCACACGAGACAATGTCACCATGTAATATACAATTTAGGCAAAAGCATTATTATTACATATTAAAACCATAACTCTTCAGGAGTAAGTGTCCTTTATTTGTATTCATCTAATTATTATTAAAGGTAAACCTTCTTACAAGTATATAGCACATGGGGAGTATAAGTGCAAAGTACAAGAACAACCACTCTCTTATATTTTTATGGAGTAATTGCCCTTTGCTAATTAAAGGGGTTCAAATGAACCTTTATATAATGACAGATGGCTTTTCAAGAAAATGCCAAAAACCATTACACTCTTCAGTATTTGCAGAGTCAATGCCCTGTGTTTATTTTCGATATGGCAAGCATACATTTATAGGTTTTGAATGGATTAAAATAAATCTAAATATATGGCCTTGGGAAGCGGACAATTACAACGAGCGAGGCCTGGTATAGGGGAGATAACCCTGGGTTAGGGCAAGGGTTAGGGGTCGGGTTAGGGTTGGGTTTAGGCTAACCCAAACCCTAACCTGACCCCTAACACTAACCCTAACCCTCTAACCCCCCTTGCGCAATACCATACCAGGCCTCGCGCGTTGTAGTTATCCCTTTCCCTAAATATATTGACGGACAACATTGAGGTAGAAGAACTATAACTCATTATTTCTGCAGTTATTGCCCTTTGCTTTTCTGTGCAGAACATAACTGCTCACTTATAAAGCATAACTTGAAAAGTATTGAATGGATTCAAATGAAAGTTCATACATGTATTACAATAATTGGCTTTGAGAGGAAGTGCACAGAAAAAGCACCCTAATTCATTCTTCAATATCACTGAGTTATTCCTCTTTGTAAACTTCAATGTAAAATCATATATTCCTGTACAACTAAAGATTATAAGATAAAACTTTATAGATCTTCAGAGCACATTGTTGGTAAGAACAGATTGCAAGAACTGTTACTTTCTCTTGAGTGTTTTTTTTTCTCCGAGTAATCGCCCTTGGTATATTTCTTGTTACAAACTCAGTTGCATAGCGTAATTTTATTGTGCAGATCATAACTAAAAAAGAGTTAAAGGGATTCATATCATACTTCATATGATGATTAAAGGCTTTGAGAGGATATGTGGAGTACAAGAACCAATACTCGTTGATGCTCAAGGAGTTATTGTCCTTTGTTTGATTTTCATTTGCCAAGCATAGTTAAACGTACAAAATTGATTGGAATGAAAATTCATGTATCAATGGAGCACACTGAAATTTCTGTTTTTCAATTAACAAATAAAACTTTCCCTAATCTTGAAGGTTAATACCAAACTTTCAGGTCAAAACAATACCTCAGGGGCATCACTTGTTTATACATGTATGTTAAAAATTTAGTTCGCTAACAAATCTTTTGATGCTTATAAAAAATGTTGTTGAGCCCAGAGGGGTAGGCATGAAGTGTGGCAAAATGGATCAGGGAAAAACAGTGAAGTTTATCTCGACATTTCCTAGTGTTTGCACATAAAAGAACAATTAAAAACCAAATGTGAGTAAAGGACAATTTTATTACAAATACTTCGTAATTTATTTACACTTTGAGTACAAAAAGAGGATATATTACAGATGTAAGAAATGTGTATTTACACTTAAAATACAAGCACTTACTATTATTCATATACAAGTCTTATAGAATTGTTTGAAAATAAAATGTGGACAAGGGCGAATGATGGTACAGCATGTTTGGAATGTTTTGCACACAAAAGCTGCTTTGTTTCAAGACATATGTGTTTACTAGAAGTATATGTATACACAATCCATACTACATTACTACTGCCTCAAAATAAAACATTTTTATTTAATTGATAATTAATCAATATGGAAGTATGAAAATTAAATGACTTTGCTTCATATGATGGTAAGACATTTAATGTTTCACCAAAATTATTTTAAAATACCAAAAATAAACAAAATATACAGATTTGTAGACTTATATATACTTGAAATGCATGCATGGAATCAGACTTGTTTTCATGGAGTACAAACATAAATTGAATAATTTAAACTAAGTGCCTTACATAAGCTACATGTAACTCTCAGAAGAAATTATACATAAACTTCAAAAGTTTTTTAAAATTTAGTTTATCGGTAACCATGCTATCAAGTGAATTTGATGTAGAAAACTTGCTTTTCAGAGTACATACTGATTGAATATACTGTATTTACATGATGTACACGACTTACATGAGCTTAATTGTGATATTTATGTACAATGATGTAAACATTCATCAAAATTCGCTGCAAGGCCATGTACCATTAGCCATAATTCCTTATTGTCCCCCCCCTCCCCCCAAAATACAATAAGCCTAAAAAAAAGAGCATGCCATTTTGACATTGATCTGTCTTAGATTGTGCTTATTTGTACCAATTATTTATGATGGAACATTCCACTTAAAATAACTGAGCATGCCTTTCTAAAATTTATCAGTTCAGCATATGGCCTTGTGCAGCTTATTTAGTTTGACCAATGCACTGATGACTGAATTTTTCAAACACTTTTTTTCAAATCTAGCACACTGGCTTCATGTCTGCGTAAAAGTCAACATTCATCCAAATAAGCAGTAAGTTCAAGTAACCCATCATTATATTACTACTTTAGAGGGAAAAAATAATTCAAGATGTTATCCATTTTTCTTGAAACAGATTTTGTGGCTTATGGGTTAGAGCAGCTATTTCGACTAACACAATTATTATGACATATTTCATCTCTTCAGTTCTTCCATAAACAGACTAAGTTTCGCTCATGTTTTTTTTCGAAAAATTTAATGGAATTTGTCAACAGTCAACTTTGCCAATCGTTAATATCCAGACTTTGTGTCAGCACTGGAGGCCTTGAGGAACACGAGCGATGCAAACAGGTTGAAGAAGGCTGAGATGCAGGCGAGCCCGTACGACCACGAGAGGTAGTTCTGGTCCGGGCGGGGCATCCAGCCTCGGTCCTCCTTCTTAGAACCCATCACGATCAGAGCCACAAGAGTGAAAATGGCTGAAAAGATAGAGCCACAATCATAAATTGCTGATAAGATAGGCCACAAGCGTTAAAATAGCTGAAAAGATATGTCATAAAATGAAACCTACTAATACAAAAAATCCTTCTTGACAATCCATTCACAGCTAACAAATTAATCAAAAGTTCAGATTTTTTAGTTAGTAACTATAGCATATAACAAAACCATGATGATCAGTGCCTTAAGCGTAAAAATAGCTGAACAGATGTTTTTTATCGATGTCTTAAAATTACAATGAATACTACAAAAACGATACTCTTCTGTAAAATATATCTATAACTAACAAGTTAATAAAGGTTTCAGTTATGTTTTATCCCCCATGATGATCAGGGCCACAAGCGTAAAAATAGCTGAAAAGATATTTGTTCACGTATGTCTTTAAATAACACTTTTATACAAAAAGAGCGAAATGTTCTTATTGAAATTCCATCTACAACTAGAAAATTAATAATATGTTCAGATATTTTTAGTAATTATAGCATGGAACAGAACTTTATCTAATTCTTAAAAAATGCTTTAAGCAGGGCTTTTTTCCTTCTTTGCGAGTGGCCCTGGAAGGACATTTCACAATTTTGACAAGGACAATTCACAAACCAAACATGGCCATGAATTTTACAAAATCGGCCGTTTTTCAAAAAATTTACAATTTCACGACTCAATTTTTCACAATTTTAAGAAGTTTGCGACTCAATTTTTCACAATTTTGAAAAGTTCGCGACTCATTTTTTCACAATTTTGAAAAGCTCGCGACTCATTTTTTCACATAGTGAGAGGGCCAGGGCCGCTTCACAAAGTCAGGAAAAAAAGCCCTGGCTTTATGTTTTAAATTAGAGCACTTGAGCAATTTTCCAATACTTTTATTCTAATTAATAAAGAATAACATTGTTAATGTTACATTAACGCTTATAACTGAATGAACTTTACAATAAAAGGCTGTTTTCAAAGGTTGGATATGAGGCCCATAACTTTTAGTTTACTTTTAAAGAAATGACACAATTGTTATTAATGTCAGTGTACTGAAAAAGAGGATCATCAACAAATACTTTTACTGTTTTGCGATATATGCTTAGGTTAATGCTGATGGTTTCATCAATAAAAATCTGAGCAAGGCTTGTCACCATAGGATGACATATGCCCCCTTTTTCCACATTTTTGTAAACCTAAACGCAAAGTGTTTTTCCACATTTTTCGAAACCTAAATGCAAAGTGTGATGGAATTTCAGACGGACAGACAGACGGACAGAACGATCACTATATGCCCACCTTCGGGGGCATAAAAATGTTGTTACTGGTCAAATTCATATAAGATAAAAAAAAGCCATGAAATGGTACTGATTTAAAATAAATAATATCAATTAAAAAAACAATTATATTTATCGGAGCAAAATTTCTATTTAGTTAGTCACTGGCAAAACTGGATACAATCGTTATGTGACCTTCATGGAAAAAATAGAGAAAATAATCCTCTTTTTTTCGGCCCTTGTTTTTCGAGTAATAAAGAAAAAAATATATAACTGGATAGCATGACAATAATTTTAGAAGTGCTTCTCAGTGAAAGAAATACATGTATGCCAAATTCTCTTTGAAGATACTCACTTTCGCACACCATGAACAATTCTATTTTCAACATTTGTTTTACCTGCTTGAGAGAATATTTATCTACAATTAACACCAAGATTTGGGCGCATAATTTCTCATGCTGATGGTTTTCTATAATTCACTGCCTAGTCCAAAATAGGACCAATACTGGTTCTACCCAAGAAAATGACTCCAGAGTATTCAATGAGAATTTGACTTTCAATGCATTTGCGCTTAAATAAATAGGTTTAAACTGTTATTAACGTAGGACGGTCCTTCTTACTGCACACTGAACTGATAATGGCCGCTCCCTCATAGACCATGCGATAACTTAAAAAAATAAGTTGTGTCTACGGATATGCAATAGTGAACAACTGAAGCGCCTTCAGAGCTTTGATTCTTCACTTCAATGCTTAGCACATGATCCTGGGACCACTTACTGCACACTGCACAGATAATGGCCGCTCCCTTGTAGATCATGCTCTTGAGGTTCATGGACAGGCAGCGCCAGTAGGCCAGGGTGGTTATGAGGCAGGTAACCAACATGAACAGCAGTGATATGCTGATCAGAACCTGACACACTATGAACCACGCTGAAAAATATAAATACATATATAACAAGAGTGCACAATTGTCACAAGATACGCCCATTTGAAGGTTTTTGACACAATGCTAAATGCTTGAAATGCACTAAGTGACCTCATGACCTAGTTTTTGACCCGACATGACCATATTTGAACTTGACCTAGACATTGTCTAGATACAACTTCCGACCAAGTTTGGTGAAGATCCGATGAAAACTATTTGAATTAGAGAGTGGACACTGCAGTGGACGCCGCCGCCCGCCAAGGGTGAAACTATAATACGTCCTCTTTTGAAAAAACGGGCGTATAAAAATATAGGTCACAGTGGCGTAGTAAATGTGGTGTCCGCCTAGCGATCAGGAGGTCACTGGTTTGATCCCCACTATGGAAGCGTTCTTTAGATTTCCCCCATGGACACATTGTACTGGTTCTACCCAGAAAACAGACTCCAAAGCACTTCAATAAGCCTTTAAGTCTGTTGATGCAATCTAGCTAAAATAAATAGGATTTAAACTAAACAAACCACACTAAAAATATTAAATTTATTTAATTTTAAATCATATTTTGTTCTTATTGGCAGTTGTGAACCCACTGAAGACATGACAACAGTAATTTTATTTATAAGGAAAAGGCCGTTGTGAACCCACTGCTTTTTTTATAATTTTATTAAGTGAATAAAGGTATTAAATTAAGTCTAAAGTTTTTGAGACAAAATCAGCATTCAACGTTTTCATTGTGAATAATATTTATATGAAAAACACTGAACACACAGTCACTTTACAAAACCTTATTGTAAAGGTCGTTTTGTATCAATAAATGTGTTCCATTTGACAATAATACATTCTGATAAGAAATTCTGAAGCAAATGAATGTCTGAATTAGTCATTTCCGGTTTTTGAAGAAGTTTCATTTTACAGGTAAACAACAACACACAGGTGTTACATTTAATATTTAAAATTCATAGTGACATAAATAATCAATCATAAAGATAAGTAATAAAAATTAACGAAGGAGAAGTATTACTTACGTGGTGAAAGCCATTCCCAGAGGGATCTGTACTGGGACGAGAAAATGTACCAACAACCGAGGAAGCGTTTTCCGTTGTAATCTTTCCAAAACGTGTAATCATTGAAACAGAATTCCCACAGTCCACATTTCACAAACGGGTTGTGTGCTTTATCGAAACTTTCCACCCAGTATGGGCTGGCAAAGGCTATCACCATACAAAATATGGCGAAGCACAAACAAAACATAGCAACAGTCCCTTGCTCCATTTTAAAAAATGTCCGACGCTCACCTGTTATTATTATTGGATTTTACAGGTAATCACTTCGGCTCGCTTCGGTTTGCATGGAATTTAAGGAACACATTAAAGGTGTGCCGAACACTGTCAACAATTTCAGAAGAGTTCATTTTCTGTAGGTGTTATAGTTTTCTCCCGTTCGCATAAATTATTTTCAGTATGATCTTTAATATAGAATTTAAATTACATTATACATTGTAAAGTATATTAATTATTAGAACACTCTAACGACTCACACAATCATAATTATATTTATAATATTATTTACCTAATTTCTTGTCACACCTTCAAGTACAATTAAACTCTTCCAATTAAACATGACAGGTATTTCAATTTGAACAGAATCAAAGACATTATATTTTTAATTATGGGTGACATGATTTGGGCAGTTGGTGGCTTCATCATTGGATTGTTATCGATTATGATGATTGTTCTCGCGTTCGCCACTCCTTATTGGATCCAACCAGAGCCAGGTCATGTCATATCAACACAACTTCAGAAGTAGGTATATGTTTATGCACATGAGTGCAGTTTACATGAGGGTACTCCAGAAGCATCTTAAGTTAAATTTTATTTGTATGCTCCCCATATATATATTTATGGGAAGCATATAGTTGCCAGTTTGAAGTTCCGTTATTCCTTGCTTCCTTCTTTCCTTCCGTCACACTTTTGTTACAGTTTCTCATAACGCCATCAATACTTAACCGATCTCTTTCATATTTGGCATGTAGGTACCTTGCATGGACCTCTACCTTTTGATGAGGTTTGAGGTCACTGGGGTCAAGGTCAATGTCACCGAGGCTAGTAATAAATTTTCTCAAGGTCACATTTTTTTATTTATTTTTTTCCACAAAATTAACCCATATATCTACAAAGCATCATTGGGGAGCATCCATCAGTTTTACTGATATCCTTGTTATCATTAAATTGGGAAGTGTTTCATTTCATACTGCAATAGTTAGGCATCGAAAATTACATCAAAATAACACCATTATGTCAATGTTATTTGAGGAATAAAAAAAAAACATGCATGGTTTTATTTGGTAAAGAAATACAAAACATTGTAATTTTGAACTTAAGTGAAAATATTTAAGAAATGACTTAAGATGTTTCTGGATACGACTCAACATAACATTTTTGGTGGTAAACATTTAATTTAGTTTGTACCAATTAGTAATGATTTAAGACTATATCATTTTAATTAGTAAGTCCATGTTATATAAACTTCAAAGGTAGCTATATGTTAATGTACATGAGACTGAGTGAAGTTTAAATGATCTGGCATTACATTTTTTGGGCAATAAACATAAGTGTTTTCCCATTAGTAATAATTTAAGACTATACACTCATACAAAAAGTAGTATAGCTATAATATGTGTATGTATATGATAATATGATGTTTTATATGATAATTTAAATATCGTAACAGTGTACCTGAGTTATGATATGACATTACCTTTTTTGTGTGTTAAACATGCATTGTTTGTACCCATGAGTAATAATTTAAGATTCATAAACAAAGTAACACAAATGGTCATTCACGCTCAATGGGTCATTGGCAGCTCAGGTACTACTTAAACGTACACTGTGTACTCTAAAGTATTATACAAAGTACCTCTGCTAATACGCTTAAAGGTACCCAGCCATACTCTGGGGTACTTTTTAATATATTTTCCGTACCCCAGGTACTTTGTATTACATGTATACTTAAAGAATACCCAGGGTACTTTTAAGAAGTACCTGAGCCAACTCTGACCAATTATAGATGTCTTAATTGATCGTTGTCAGCTCAGGTACTACTTTTAAGTACCTCAAGTACTGACTACTCTTAAGTATACTACAATGTACCCCAGGTACGGATAATATACTTAAAGGCACCCGACCATACTCTGGGGTACTTTTTATTATACATATATTTTCCATTCCCCTTAGGTACTTTGTAGTATACTAAAGAGTACTCAGGGTACTTTTTAAGTAGTACCTGAGCCAACATTGAGCTACAGTAAACATGATCTGACAGTGACATTACATTTTTTGGTGTTAAACATTAGTTTGCACCCATTAATTATAATTGAAACTCATACACATGTTACTTTTTATACAAAGTAACAGACATTATCATTTTTCAAAATTATTATATTTTAATTTAAGCAGTTATACAACTTATATTATTATATTTCAAAGCTAATAAATCAACAAGTCTAATATATAATACTGGTCTAAATTTGCTTCATGAGTAATCTAAAAGGTTGATGTTATAAATTATAATAAGCTGTTTAACACACTATTTATATTTTAAACTTAATGTCTGATTATTTGACTATGACCTCTTGCTTGTTTTACAGACTTGGACTCTGGGAAATCTGTTTCCAGGGATATAATGACATAAGGGATGGCCTAGGGAGAGTCTATAATGGCTGCTATTGGGTGTTTGCCAGAGAGTACGATGTCATCAGGAAATATCTCATACCCTGTAAGTGACAAAGATTAAACCATCCATACTCATACACCTGTCAACAAATCCTTACCAAAACATTTGTAACATAAATGCAGGATTTACTAAAAGATGTATTTTTTTTTTATTCCATTAGCATTTATAAACTTTAAATAAATGTCCCCGGCCCCTCAAAATTCTATCACAGGCTTGTTGAACCTGTACAGAACTACAAAAGGTGAAAATGTCCGCTCATGTAACATTATGTGCTTACTTTTTAGACTGGTGCTCTTTTCACTGCTTCTTCTCATGAAGAGAAATGAATAAAAAAAAATGTCCTCATTTATTATCCCTCACAAAAATGCTTTGGGATAAAGAAATGGTAAACGTCCGTGTGTTCGCGCGCTTCAGGTCATCACATTCTTCAGTGCGCAACTCCTCCTCGATTTTGCATGCAATTTTTTGACGTTGACAGAATGATTATTTTAAAGTGCAACAGCGTATATTGTCAAAGTTTCGCCATATAGCTATATATTACAGAGTAATTGCCCTTTCTTTAAAATTACATATGTATGCTTCTTCACGCAACTCCTCCTGTACTTTGCATGCTGTTTTTGTCAAACTTTAGGATAATAACTTTCTAAATAAAGTTCTACAGCGCATATTGTTAATAAGTGATGGTCTTTTGCTTAAAACTACATAATGCAAGGGCCTTGTGATTGCAGTCTTTCTTTATTTTTCTTAAAAATTTAGTTGCAAATTCTTACTGTATCCTTTGGAAAACAATGTACCCGTGGTGAGGGATACACTGTCTGTTACAGCTTCTTGTTAATCTAAAGATACTTTTACAGCATGGCCCCTACAGTGTTTCATGTACATTTTGCAAGCAATCAGTCCTTTTTCCGCTGTATTCATAAATCAATGTGTCCCAAAGTGTGAAAATGAAATATTTGAAAATTGCAAGGAGTCCCTAGCCGATTGTACGAGTATAAACTCAGGATGCGCTATAAAATGAGACACTGCTGGTACTATTTCAGCATGGTTTGCCACGGCCCAAGCCCTAGAGACCCTCAATCTCGTGATAGGACTGCTTTGTGTGCTGTTCGGGCTGCTTGTCCTCATCAGATGTCTGCCATCCTCTGCTCAGAAATACACAGTTCTGTCTCTTGCTGTCGGCTATCTGATTATTGGTAAAAACATGGAGACAATAATGTTTGTTTTGTTTTTAATTGTTGGTTTAAACCTATTTCTTTAAGATGTATTGCATTGAAAGCCTAAGGCGTATTGTAACGCTTTCAAGTCCGTTTCCTTGATAGAACCAGTACTCAGTACTTGGTCTCCTTTTTTGGGAGATTTAAAGAACGCTGTCACAGTGGGGATCAAACCCGTGACCACCATGTTGCTTGGCAGACATCATAGCCATGGCGACCTTTAAGAGCTTGGATACAATTAAGTTTGATTTGTTCTTAATCAGTGAATGTTGTATATTTTTTAATAATGTTGAAATGGTATATTATTGTTGTTTTTTTCTGTTTGGTTAGTATGCCTCCATTTTCAGAGGGGTGGGGGTATATAAATTTGCATTTGTCCTAAAAAAAAAAACAATAAAAAACAAACAAGAAACAAAACAGGCCATTTTTAGACTAAATACCTCTAACTTTGCCGTTGACAATGTTAAACTAGTGAGAGCACTCTGCTCGTGATTAAAAAGATTTTGTCAAACAAAAATCATTAAAATGAATTGTTGGTCCATTATCATGATCAAATTTAACATGAGTTGTGATCAAATAGGTTATGAATCATGTTACTTATGACAACTCTTTCAAATCAGAAGGTTTTTGCTGTTTCAATGACATCTTATGTGAATCGAATCTAGTAAAGATGAAAAATGGTATGCTTGATAATGCTGTGTAGTTTGTAAGAGTTGATCCAAGACAACTCTTGGTTTATTTCTAGGTGTAATGTCAGCGATCCTGTGCACATTTTTCGGAATAAATGCGGGCACGGACAGATCCTGGTTGAAACAGCCCCAGTTTAGACACCTAGCCTGGTCGTTCTACGTGGCGGTCATTGGAGGAATTATTGCCTTCTTTGCTTCCATGTGCTACTTTGTTTACTACGTGAAAATACGAAGAGGGGGCCAAACGTCCACGGCATATCGCGCATATGAAATGCGAAATTACAGACAGAATAATCGGGCAGCGAGTAGTCAACGATTTTATAAATAAAATACCTGGTAAAGCGTGTTGTTACAATGAGCACTATAATGGAAAAGGGTCCCTTCCGCAAAAATGTGAAAAAAGCAATGCCACTGATATTTTCATCAACATTATTTTCACAATACAGAACATATGTTCTGTATTGTGAAAATAATGTTGATGAAAATATCAGTGGCATTGCTTTTTTCACATTTTTGCGGAAGGGACCCTTTTCCATTTTTTGGGGGGAGAAAGGTTTGTATTTTGGGGACGATTTTGTTTTGGGGTGGGAGGAGATTTTATGGCAGTGGAATGAAAACCCCTAGGATGAGATCAGTTTCAGGATAAAAATGCATGATTGAAAAAAAATTGTGAGGGGGTGACACCCCATGCTATTGTAGAAGGAAAAAAGCCTTGTCAGTTGTCTGGGACCATAACACTGTGACATACTTTATAAAGGCACACACTCTCATCAACCTACGTTTGTATATATATATAGCATTTTTTATGTTGTTTTTTTATGCCCACGAAGGTGGGCATATAGTGATTGCACTGTCTGTCTGTCTGAAATTCCGTCACACTTTGCGTTTAGGTTTTGCGTTTAGGTTTTGCGTTTAGGTTTCGAAAAATGGTCATAACTTTTGCAATATTGATCATAGCAACTTGATATTTGGCATGCATGTGTATCTCATGGAGCTGCACATTTTGTGGTGAAAGGTCAAGGTCATCCTTCAAGGTCAAAGGTAAAAAAAAAATCTAAGCGGCGCAGAAGGGGGCATTGTGTTTCTGACAAACACATCTCTTGTTGTATATGTTTCATGTATATCTGCTTTGTTTTTTATTTGTTTTGTTTTTATGCCCCCGAAGGTGGGCATATAGTGATCGCACTATCGTCTGTCCTTCTGAAATTCTGTCACACTTTGCGTTTAGGTTTGAAAAAATGTTCATAACTTCTATGTCGCTTCAAACGTAACCTTCATATTTGGTATGCATGTGTATCTCATGGAGCTGCACATTTTGAGTGGTGAAAGGTCAAGGTCAAGGTCATCCTTCAAGGTCATAGGTAAAAAAAAAATCAAAGCGGCGGAATGGGGGGCATCGTGTTTCTGACAAACACATCTCTTGTTTCTATTATGATACTCAGTGATTTTTTTTAACGAAGACAAATAACAAAACTGTCATTGTATAACTACCCAATAAACAACACAAAGGATATCCCAATCCAGTGGTTTGGTGAGTCAAATAAAGTTGTTATTTGAATGTCAAAATATTTGTCACGTCCTGTTTGAATGTAAATTGTTTTCATGTTATCATTGTTTAGCAGCCCATACACAACTTCTTTTGATTCTTATGCGTGGATAAGAACCCACTTAGGCAAACATGGCACTTTCATAAATCATAAAAACCTCCAAATAAAATTGAACATTGTTTATTGACAGACAGGCGAATGTAAATAAAACATCACTTCTTACAGGGACATGTTCACAGATTGAAGAATTTCCAATTTTTCAAAATGTGTAACATATTCTACCAAAAAAAAGGTCTTTAGTGGAGCTGTTTCAAGAAACAAAGTTGTGCTACCTGCAGTTGACTTGGCAGGCTTTGAAAGATAAAACAGAATTTCTGTTTCCAAATTTATTCTATTCATCGACCAAATTTGAAAGGGTCAATGCAATTGCAGTTTTTCATAGTTTTGCATTTGGTTGAAACATGCAAACACAAGTATTTGTCAATACATGTATATTGAAAGTATGAAGTGGATAGATTTCTATTGTGAAACAATGGCTTCTAGACTATAAGTGTCAATATTTTTGTGTGAATTCTGTTAGTAATATTGTTAATTTCACTGTTTTGGGGCTTTTTTTCTTGGCAATAGTAGTTTTTGACATCAGCATTTTTGTTCTTTGTTTTTACTTTATTGAAATAAGTGCATAAATCATTTTTAAGTGCCATTAAGAACATTTGTGAACAACCATTCATTTACCTTTATGTAAATGACAACAATTTTGATGAGTGATTGAAAATCACTGTTTTTAAATCTGCTTTATGCCTGTAAAAATGTATATTATTTGCTAGTTTTGTGTTTTGAGTGGTTGTTAAAGGCAAAGTAACTATATATTTCGTAAATGCATTATATTTTTTAGAGAAATATGTTTTTTATACTGTTTGCCATTTTATCCCATACATTTTTTTATGAATATCATTTTAAGTCTATACCATATGTAAAATAATAAGACACTTAAAACAAAAAATATTTTGGATACTAGTATTGGATAATATTTGACCACTTCCTATTTTTGCAGTTTTAAGTTTGAGTTTAAAAATAAATTGATAAAATAAGCAACTTTTTATTACTTGTTTTTTTTTTTTTTTTTTTTTTTTTTTTTTTTTTTTTTTTTTTTTTTTTTTTTTTNATAAAGTTATGGTCAGTATTATATCATGAAAAGTTCTTGGTAGTGAAGGTGAGAAATTCTCCTATCACAACATGGAATTTCTGTAACATACATTAAATGTCAGGAAAGTTAAGTCCGTGGTGCGTTATATCGTTTGTCCAGTGTTTTGTGCATCATTATTCAAGTGTCAAATGTTCGAGGAAACTGACAATTGTTCTCTTTTGTATTGCACTTTAATTGTTAACATCTGTGTTAGATATTGTACCTTTTTGCATTCCATATAATACTTGTATTTTGTGCCCTGTTTGTGGTCGTTTCATTGTGTGTAACTATCAAGGTATAATATGTAATATGTTGTCATCTGATTCTTATACATTTACATGTCGTCATTCTGTGCTTTTATTTGTACAATTTATGTGAATAACCTTTTTTATGTCTGTTTTTTCAACACAACATATCAGATATTAATATAATAATGTCCAATATATTTTTATTTTATTTTATGGTTTAATAACTACAACATAACATGTATCAGATTTGCATATACAAACTGCATGGGTTTATTTCTGTATGTATATTTATGTATATTAACTGTTAATATCCATACCTGATTTCTGTATTTGAGCACCATAGACTTATCTTGTGTTGATGTCTGATCATTTCCTTTTTATGTCCACCAGTATATACTGGGGGACATATTGTTTTTGCCCTGTCTGTCTGTCTGTCTGTTGGTCTGTTGGTCTGTGTGTTTGCGCCAACTTTAACATTGGCCATAACTTTTTCAATATTGAAGATAGCAACTTGATATTTGGCATGCATGTGTATCTCATAGAGCTGCACATTTTGAGTGGTGCAAGGTCAAGGTCATCCTTCAAGGTCAAAGGTCAAATTTATGGGTCAAAATCGCTCAAAAGTGGACATAGTGTTTCACAAACACATCTTGTTAATATATATTTATGAAAATAAAGTCGTTTATTCCCTCCATTTCTTATTACATAATTATATATTATAGTTTGCAGAATTTGGTAATTGATTGTATATTACTTTATATAATACTATATAAACTGCATACATACACGAAAGAAAAACAGTATTATAGCACCTACTTATGGCATTTGCTAAACTGTCATACACACCATCAAAGAACTTAACACAAACATTTCATCAACATGTCACAGAATGAAACAGAAACAAACACGCAACACATTGATTAAAAT